>JABXWE010008126.1:0-20407 GCA_014611495.1 Limonius californicus | reverse complement strand
GAATCAAATCGAAGGCTATGTAGGCAATTGAAACCAACTGATTCCGAAGTGAACCAGTCGTTATTTCCTTCGATATGCAACGATTGCCCAGCTCTAAAATGTCCTCAGTATTTTTGTTCCACTACAGAGTGTCCAATTTGGACCAATCAGAACATTACTAAGTTAGTAAGCAGTTTATCGAATAATTAGTAAAGTATACTGTAGCCTGGATCAAAGGAGATGAAAGTGGCAAAGCGCGTCCCTCCCGTTTCTAGTGTTCTATTAGACTACCAGTGCTACCAACTACTGCTACAGACTACCAAGAATTACAATAGCTTCTTAGGTCTGAGACACTTAGCTGTTGAGGCACCCTCGGTGTTATCCTGGTCGATGTTGATCGCTGGTCGATGTTGATCGCTGGTCCGTCCCCCTTGTGATGGAACACCCTGTAGAGGCGGCAGTGATCCTGATATCCGCGCACCTCCACTCTATTGTTTCTTTGTTTTTATTTTTCGCCAGGCACCCGCGCCCGAAGCCCTTTGCGAACACCCCCGCTCCCGCGTTGCTATTATTAAAGCGAAACGTATTTACCTAATTTTATCGTCGGGAATTATTGCGCTAAACTAATGAGATGTCTCCACTTATGCGTAGTTACAAGAAATTATAAGAAATGCTAAATCGGGCTAGTATTTGAACAAACTCTGCGCTAAACTAATGAAATTTCTTAACTTTTGCGTAAATATAAGAAATGCTAAATCGTAATATTATTTGAACAAACTGCCGTATTGAAGAGCCCTTCAAACTTTAGCGGGGCTGATCTTACCCGGAGTCTATTTTTAAACTTGACCTCGGTCTATGAACATGTGGGGTGCCGTTAGCCCTGGCCCGATGCCTTCAAATTTTCGTTCGTCTGGCGTCTGCTATTAAGTATGAAATGAAATCAAAGCCGTAATTTTGCCAATTCCGTTGGCACACCGCAATTTTGTTTTTTTTTTTATTGTTTAAACTCCCCTCCGCGCGGTGAGATGCTCGCGTTTCCCGAATTTATTATTCCCCTAAGTAATTACTCACGAACCAAATTGTACTTGTTTTGCACTGTTCACTTTGTTTTTACGATCTACCCTGATCTGGTCTACGTAATTAATTAACTACTTTGTTGTAGATCGTTTTGGATCGTGTATCGAGCATTCTAGAGTATAGCAATCTTTCGATTCTCGGCCGTGCCGGAAAAACACGTCCTGCTCGTACGAGATCCCACGAGCAAGTCTCTATGGACTGGGCAATTGTCATGTTGAAAAATAAAACTGTCTCCGAGCACCGGTTGAACAGAAGGTAGTAAACATTATTCCAACAATTTACAATTACACATACGCCTGGACCTCTAGCGCTAATCCATCCACAGACCACAACCGTTTACCGAAAACTGACGAGCTGAATTTACTTTTCGCGTATATAAAAGTTGATATCTTGCTCCTTTTGGGCGATAAACTCTTAAAGTGCCATTATGATTTGACTGAAATGTGTTTTCATCAGAGAACACAACACTCACAACCCAGAAGTCATTTTCTTGTCCTATATACATATTGTTGAGCAAACTCCACTCTAAATTGTTCGTTTGCGTCTGTTAAAAAAAATTGTTTTCCGAACAGCGATTATATAAATCACTTTCTCCAATTCTTCGTCGAGCAGTAACAGAGGATCCTCGAAATTCTATCTCTTCCTTAGCCCTAATTGTTGTTTGAAAAGGATTTTCTCGAAGAAAATCTACCAGTTGATTGTCCTGATGTGCATTGGAAATTCTGTTTCGATCTGACCCTTGTCTTCTGTTTATGAATCCAGTTTCACGAATCAATTAACAGAATGGTGTTTTTATTAACACTGAGTTCGTTTGAAATTTCCTTTATGCTTACACGATCGTTCAATCTGGTTACGATAATTGCTTTTTGAAATGCATTTAACTGTGTAATCTATCTAAATGCCAACTTCATTATGACATGCTTTTGTTTAAATGAAACCTGAGAATATGATTTACAAAGCTAAATTTTTGATGTCCTAGTTCTTTTCGATCACTATGGTACGAGGTCGGACAAATATGAAACGGGATTGGCACTACTGCGGACGCTATAAGAAACTGACTGTTTCCAAATCATATCCAAATTGTAGCTGGAACTTTCGTCTACACATAGCTAAAACGGCATCCTGTCGGAACTTGCGTGGTAGGCTGTGCATGCGAATGAACAAGTTAGTGCAGCTGTCACATATGACACAAGTCAAACATGGAGCAGAGAGCGAACATTAAGTTTTGTTTCAAATTGGGGAAAACGGACACGGAGACATTAGAGATGTTGAAAACTGTTTACGGCGATGAGGCCATGTCCCCTACTCGCGTTTTCGAGTGGTTTTCCAGATTTGGTGAAGGTCGGCAGGACCTTTGCGATGATCAGAAGTCGGGTCGTCCGATCACAACGAGAAATCCCGTAACGATCGAAAAAGTCCGACAACTTGTGGCGGCTGATCGATGACTGACACTCAGAATGATGGAGCAGGAGCTAAGTATTAGCCGTGAAACCATTAGAAACATTTTGGAGAAGGATTTGAAGAAAAAGAAGGTCTGTGCCAAATTTGTCCCGCACAATTTGACCGCTGACCAAAAAGCGCATCGAGTGGACACCTTCCGCGATTTCATTGCAACAGCCAACAGTGACTCAAATTTTCTGGATTCAATTTTTACTGGTGACGAGTCGTGGTGCTTCCAGTACGATCCTGAAAGCAAGAGACAAAGCATGGAATGGCGATCGAAGACGTCTCCCAGGCCAAAAAAATTCCGTCTCCAAAAATCGAAAGTGAAGACCATGCTGATCGCTTTCTTCGACAGTCAAGGCATCATTCACAAAGAATTTGTGCCACCGGGTGTCACCGTCACTAGCCTGTACTACAAGGGTGTCATGACGCGTTTACTAAAACGCATTCGACGTGTGCGACCCCATTTGGCAGCCTCCGACAAGTGGCACCTGTTACACGACAATGCCCCTGTGAATTCTGCCGTGATTGTGAAGACGTTTTTGTCGACAAGAAATGTCCCAGTCCTAGAACATCCTCCCTATTCGCCGGATCTGTCTCCAGCGGACTTCATGCTGTTCCCTCAGCGGAAATTGACCCTCAAGGGAAGGCGCTTTGACGACGTGAAAGTCATTCAACGGAATGTTACCGTCGAACTAATCGTACTTCCTCGCGACAAGTTTAAGCAGTCTTTCCGCGACTTGTATCATCGATGTCAACGGTGCGTGGAAGTCGAGGGAGATTACTTCGAAGGACGCTAAAGATATTTTCACCTACGGCTACCTCACATGCTTTGTGTTTGATCAATCCCGTTATATATATATATATATATGTCCGACCTCGTACATATGCTTAGGATTATGTACTACAATGACAGAACTATTTTCGTAAACCAGACTTAACGTAAGAGGCACTTAACCTACCACTTAATTGTTATGTTAGCTCTAACATTCTTATTAGTAGAACATTTTAAAATTTCAGGGTATTTTTGAAAAGAGAACTGAAAAGCACAAAAATAAAGTCCTCTTAGTTCATATGCATAAAGATCACCGTTTGCCTTAAAATGTTTGTTAAAATTTTGGGTTGTTGTTACGACGTATAATTATCAGGTAGTCATCATAACAAAAATAATGGACAGTACTTGTAATCTACAGTAAAAAACAGTGTTAGTTAATTACTTACTTTGGTGTCATAAAAATCTTATTTTTAATTTCTCTTTTCTCTCATTTAAGCATTCGAGTCATATGTTGCGGGATTTTCGTAAACTCAAAACAGAAATTAAAAATGCAATTTCTATGACATCAACGTAATTAATTGAATTAGCATTGTTTTTTTTTGTACATGGCAAGCACTGCCCATTGCTTTGTGATCATGAGTGTCTGGTAATTACACGTCGTAACGACAACGCAAAACTTTGATAAACATTTTAAGGTAAATTGTTATCTTTACGCATATAAACTAAGAGTACCTTATTTATGTGCTCTTTAATTCTCGTTTAGAAAATAGAATTTAAAATGTTCTACCAATAACAAAGTTATAACTAACATAAAATTTAAGTAGTAGGTTAAGTGCCTGTTATGGCCAAGCACATAGTACAGCTATTGTTCGTACAGATTAATTATTAATGAGGTACTTACAGTACCGTTACTGCCGTAATAATAAAGAGGGATTCCAGAACTCCCACAATAAATTAGGGGCGTACAGTTTTTTAGGTACATACACAATAATTACTGAACATCGAACTGTAATAGTAAGATAGCAACACAAAACTCTATTAATAAAATACACAAGTCAAATAATAAACTAAAGGTAAATTAAGTAGTTCCAATTTTCAACCGAACAGTAGAATTGCTAAGTACCCACCTCGTTATTTAATTTGGTGATGTAGCATTATACTCAACTCGGTATTCTACTGGCAATCATTCAACCTAATGTGTTCTGCGCGTTTTTATTCGTACACTGCCTGATCAAAACTCACTTTTTACAGAAAGCACTCACACTTCCTTCATCTATACGACAATAATAATTTGAGTTTTGCCGCATTACGCAACACCAACGATCGTTTGACATACTAAAAAATAGCTAATATATTGAGGTAGCTTGTGCAACACTAATTACAAATCATCTTCAAAGGACAAGTATCCTATCCATCCAGTTTCTTTAAGAATTTCAAACGCTTATGCTAACCAATTTCGAAGAACGTATAGGAACTTCTACGCAAATCGTTATCTCTGCGGAATTTATGTACGTATTCAAGGAACTATTGTCTGGTAAAATAAATAAATAACTCTAGTTGAACAATACTTTCAACAGCCCCTAGTAGTCCATTCCTGGACATAGGCCTCCCCTTGTATCTTCCATGATTTTTTATCTTGTGCAAATTAATGCCAGTTTCTTTCCGCTTTACTTTTAGAGGTCTTCCGACGCTCCGCGCATGTGGTCGGGGTCTCTATTATATTATATGCCTTGTCCATCGATGTTTGTCCTGTCGATCGACATGTCCGGCCCAATGCTATTTGAGTTCCGCCATACGGGTTATGACGTCTTTCACCTTAGTCCTTTGTCTGATCATCTCATTTGTAACGTTGTCTCTAAGACTTAATCCTAGCATTCTTCGCTCTATTGCTCTTTGAATTATCCTAAGTTTATTTGCCGATTTTATTGTGAGCGTAATGGTTTCCATTGCGTGTGTCATCAAACGAAGTATACAGCTGTCAAATACTTTCCTCTTTAGATTAATTGGGATATTTACATTTTGTAATACGTTCGTCAATTTTCCTGTGGCGGCCCATGTCATTCTAACGCGTCTGTTTATTTTAGCGGTCTGGTTTTCCCTGCCCAATCTGATATGTTCTAAGTAAACATATTCTTCTACTTTTTAATTCCTATGTTTAAAGTACAACCATTATTTTAAGGCCGAATTTTTAAGCCTTTGACTTAGGGATTATCTGTAACCGATAGGGGATACTTAGGTAGAACCAGCCAACGTATTCAGGTAAATTTTAAAATATTTTCTAAATTTTACACAATTTTATAACATATACAAATTCCTTTTTCATGACATCGGAGTAAAACGGGGAGAATTAATTTTGAATTTAATAACGAATTGGAAGTTGCAAATGGCACACCGCACAGTAATCTAAACTAATTAAATATAAAATATTTACTTGTTTATAACTTTTACTTAGTTCGTAAGTTTTTAACTATTAAAACAGATTTTAACGTTTTATATAATAGGTACGTGTTAAAGTAATTAATTAATTAATGCGTATATCAATGAAAATGTTGAAAACATCGGAAGAACGAATTATTCCGAAACAGCTTATGAAATAAAAAATTAAAATCGACTACTATTTGTTCTAAATCCATATATATTAGTTAATTAAATAGAACTTTAAAAACTAATCCGAGTCGGAATCGGAATATTCAGAAAAATCTGAAGAATCGCCGCCTGAACCTATTATTAACGGTTTCACCTTGTATTTTGGGGAATGTTTTTTTTCTACTTTAAGTACATGCTGCACACAGTTTTCCAGTGTTTGTCAATTTCTGTCACAACGTCTTTAATTAAGCTCAAAACACTATCACTTATCCGGTGAGAGGTATTCCTTTTTCGAACTGTCGTTTTTAACATACTTCACATCATTTCAATATTCGGATTAAACTCGCAGTAATATGGAGGTAATCGTAAAACACAAAATCCACTTCTAAGTGCAGTTTCGTCGACAAAGTATTTCTTCGGCAAATTTTTTCCTTCGAAAAGTTTCAACAAGTTCTCTTTGGTTTTAGCGTTATCAGGTATAGGAATATTATTATCTTTCAAAAAAGATATAATATCAGCTTTCCTCGTGTTTTTGTTTGGAATTTTTTGTAATTGTCTCGAATGATAAGATGCATTATCCATTAAAATAACACTATTTTTAGGAATATTTGGGAGTAAATATTCTCAAAACCAATTTTCGAACATATCTGTGTTCGTATCTTGGTGGTAATCCGAAAGAACACTTAAAACTTTTTGCTGATATACAAGCAAAATATTAAAATACCATTAAGCTTCCATTTTAAAATACCCACACCGAGTACAGACCTGTAGACTAGTAACAACCGCTCGTTCTTTTGTTATGGCATTACAAACTTCACGCTGAGAGGAAATGACAAGATAACAGCGGCTCAAAGATTCGGCCTTAAAATAATCGTTGTACTTTACATCTTCTAAGGTCATGATTTTTGTTTTATTCAGGTTCATTCGTAATCCAAATTCAGCTGATTTTGATTCGAGTTCTTATAGCATACTTCGTAATTTATTAATATTTTGACTAAAAAGGACAATGTCGTCTGCAAAACGAAGGTGGCTTAAATAACGACCGCCAATTTTAATTCCCTTTTCATCCCAGTACTTTATTTGCTTCTAAATCGTCTGTGGTCTTTACTACATGTGTTGCGTGATCGTATATATTTAGGAGTAGGTTTCTATACTTTGAGTCAATTCTGGAATTATTCATGGCTTTGAAAATCGCCCATAGCTCCACTGAGTCGCACGCCTTGTTGTAATCGACGAATCCAAGGTGTAGTGGTTCGTTATATTCATTGCAATTTTCTATCAATGATCGGAGGGATTGTATATGTTGGATAGTACTGTAAATTTTTCGAAACCCCGCCTGTTCCGGAGGCTGGTAGTTGTCCAGTTTGTTTGTTAATCCATTTGTTACAATTTTATTCAGCAGCTTGTAGGGATGAGGTAATAAACTTATAGGGCGATAATTATCAATTTTTAATTTATCTCCTGTTTTATATATTAAAACGATCTGTGCGTTTTGCCATGTTTATGGTATTTTGCCATCTGCATGACATTTATTGAAAAGTATTTTTATAGATTGCAGTGTTGTAGTATTCCTTCCTGCTTTTAGCATTTCGGCTGTAATACCGTCTTCACCTGGAGATCTACCGTATCTCATTTGAGATAACGATAATTTCACTTCTTCACTCGTGATTTCGGATATTTCTTCAGAACCAACATTCACAATAGTTTCAGAGATGGTTCTGGGGTTCCTTGTTTATAAAGTGTGCCATAAAACTCTTCAACAATTTTCTTTATTTTTTGTTTGTCGTTTTGGATGTTTTCTTGGATGAGTCTTTTAGTAGATGTATTCTTGGTCTCCCATTTTTGTTAGCTGTGCGAAAAATCATATTTTTTTAATTTTCTATTACAGTTTTCATCATGTTTGTATTGTGGTTTCTTAAATCTTGTCCAATTCGTTTCTTTATAATTTTGTTCAGTTCTTTATGTTCTGGGGTTCCTTTACTCAACTTCCTTCGTTTTATCACAACGTGATATTGATTTATTGTAGAACCAAGCCCAAACTTTCCTATCTATGGACTTTTGTTATTTTTAAGTATTCCCACTTTGGTGTTAAAATCACCTACAATAATTTTGTAGTGTGCTTTTTCTATGTTTTGCGCGCGTGAGATATCTCCGTAGAACTCCTCTATTTCTTCAGCAGCAGAAGCGCTGGTTGGGGCATAAACCTGGATAATCTGTAAGCTGTATCGTTTTGATATTTGTATAACTACATATATTGCTTTTGGCGATATCATTTTAGTGATTAAATGTTTTACATCTTTATGTATCATAATGGATGTTCCACCTATGTATGTGTCCCTTTTTTTTTGGTGCTTCGGTAGAGAATATGTCCGGTCTTTAATGTAGTGCATTTTCTCTTCGGGCAGTCTAGTCTCATTTAAACCTGGGGTATCCATTTTATGAGGTGTGTTCAAATGAAACCCATCTTTGATCAACTTAGCCGTGAAAACAAATGCAATAATTTAAATGATGTTTGTTAATGTTAGTAGTGTTTGTAAGCAACACATTAATAAGTTGCTGGCATTTGAATTTGATTCAACTTTTAAAACTTCGATTTTGAAATGGCGTTTGTTGTTGAAAATCCGTCCAAGTTTGATCAGCATGCGGTCAATTTTTATTGGCTGAGGCTGTGCAGCCATTGCAGATTCATACGCGAATGCAAGCAATGCATGGATAGGCATGTATTTCGTACCCAATTGTGAAGGAATGGCGCCGAAAATTTAAGAATGGAAAAGAGGGAACTATGTATGAGATGCGACCAGGTGCACGGTGTACTGTATTAACAGAAAACAATATGGCCTTTGTGGAAAGCTTTATTATAGAAAATTGTCAAATTTCAATTAGAGAAGTTTCAGAAATTGTTGGTGCGAGTGTAGGATCTGTCCATAGTATTGTTCGTAATCTGGGTTACAGCAATGTTTGTTCGCAATTGATTCCTCGTCCCTTATCTAATGAATAAAAATGCGTGCGAGTGGGCTTATCTCTGCAACACCTCACAGACTATAGGCAAAATGGTGATGACTTTCCTCTGGCAATAGTTGCTAGTGACGAAACTTGGTGCCATTACTACGACGCCATCCAGTAAGTTATTGCCGATGCAGAGGAAACATTCAAGTTCACCACCACCGAAGAAGTTTAAAGCACAACCTTCTACGGGAAAGGTGATATTAACATTTTTTTTGACCATGAAGGACTCTTGTTGATAGAGTTTAAGGAACCTGGAGTAAATATCAATGCAAATCTGTACAATGAAACTTTGAACAACCTTCATCAAGCAATAAGACGGAAACGCCCAGGAAAACTTAAGCGTGGAGTCATTTTGTTGCACGATAATGCTAGGTCTCATGTTGCTAATGTGTTAAAAGAAAATCTAGTATACGTCGGATAGTAAAACAATGGGATAGGTGCCCTAACTGTGACGGTAATTATTTGTAATTAAATTGTTGAATACATTTTTTATAAAGCAAAGATGGGTTTCAATTGAACACACATCGTATATGAGATAATTCTTTTTCTAGTTCTTCTAGGCGTTCGCTCGACATCATAGTTCGGATGTTATATGTGGCAATGTAAAGTTTCGTCTTTGGTTTACTTTCAAATAGTAGTATTTTTTTTGCGATTTTTTGCCTCCCCCAGAATCCTTGAGGCGGACCTTTTATAGGTGTGGGATTTGTCATTTAATGATCTACTCGCCTGGAGTATATTTTCGTCTGTTTTAAAATTCGCCATGTTGTTTAGGGGGTTTTTAGCCTTAATTTTCCACGTTGGCTGAACGGCTTGGAAGATGGGTTTGGATGTAGAGAGGAGAAATAGAGAATGGACAGGATGACGGGTTAGGACATGATCTCTCCAATGTAGAGGAGGTGGGAGAGATCATGACCTCGCGTGGGCTATGTGCCTGAAGTAGTTCTATTCTTCGCCAGGTTCGCAGAGAAGTAACTACTCGCTACCTATTTATATCTATTAAATAATTGTAATAAATGTTACAAACTGCATGGCTTATGCAAAGCCACGTGTTTAGATTTTCACAACCACCCTTAGTGAAAATTTAGTTGGTGCCTAGTTTGGTCTATGTTACATGCAACTACTAATAGGACACAAATTTTAATTAGAAATTTCCAAAGCTTCTTAGAAGTTTTAACACCCTTTTTAAAACCGTCTGCCGAGTACTTCAAAATCGCAATATAAAAAATATTATAGGATATTCCTGCACTGGAAGTACGAGGAAGTAAAATGTTGAATACCTTTACATACTATTGCTTAGAATTTTCCATATTTCCCCTCCTCCTTACTTTTACAAAAATCGGGGATGCATAGAATTATGACAACAAAGGAGCTCACTTACATTTCGTTGTGATTAAACTTTTTTACTAAGAGTAACAATAACTATAAAACAAGTAACAAGAAACAGGATTTTATTTATTTAACAAAACATAGTATAAAAGCAAAAAATCATTTAGTGTTCAACATCCCATGAAATCGTGATATTTTATAACTATGGTCCGGATTTTAAGTAATTAAGCAATTTAAAATAGGCAACTAAAATAAGCCAGAAAAATAGGTTAAACAGTCAAATAAAATGATGAATTATGTGCTGAAAATCTACTCTCGGCAAAATAATTTAAATTAAAGTATATTACTTTTAGTTAAATAAAATCAGCTCCATTACTTCATAATTCGGCTTGAAGCTCCAGTGGAATTAAAGTAAATTTACATAATGCGAAGAGGCTGAGTATACATACCTAAGTGTTGTGACTCAAGCAAGAAGCTTAAATTATTCTCTGCTTTTAATTTATTATTTATGATTACTTTGTTTAGTTGAACTATTCTTATTAATGTAGTAAACTATGCATCAAAATTAGCTTGCTTAAGTAGTAATGCATGAGAAATATGTTATTTTTCAGATTTTGGATTAGTTCGTTGCCTTATCGTCAGCCTTAATGACATAATTTTTAAAATTAAGAAGTAAACAGCTGAAAGCAGTTCTTGATGAACTTCTGTGTGAAGTGGATATTTATTTATACTTTATTTACAAATGTGGACACCGTGGACTGATAGCGAACATTTAAATTCGGCAAAAAATATATCAAATGTATCGGGAAAACTACTTGGTTACGGTAAACTTTTTAAATAAAGACTAAATAAAGGTAATACTGCAATAAAGTATTCCCAAAGTACATTATTAGGAATTATTAAAGGTAAGGAATTTAAACATAAAACTACAAACAAGCGTCAAGGTATTATAGAATCAAACAAATTACAAGTATGGCGCCGCCAGTATATCCAAAACATCAGAACATATCGCCAAGCAACTAGAAATATGTGTTACTTAGGCGAAACTTGATACGACTCCCACAATATTGTACAGAAAAGTTGGATACACAATTCCAGTCAGTGTAAAATAGATACGCCAGAAAAATAGTATATTTTATGTTTTACGTCATTATAATTCTACGTTGTAATTTTATTATTGTTAAAGTGTAAATAAATATGTATACCTAAATAAAATGGATATTTGAAAATGTTGAACTTCCAAGTGAAATTCCTAAAGCCGGGTCCCATATTCGTATCGGACGTAGCTTATTACACATCGGAAAATGCCGAACTAAGCCTCGTATCGGACGCCCGTAAATGCACAAGATTGTGCAATATCAGCCGTCCGATAAACTCTTAGCTATTGTTTAGAAATATTATGTACGTATAATACAGATAGGTGATAACGTATTAGTTTTGTGTCTTTCTTCCTTTTTTTTTTTAAATGACTAATGTTTATCCACATACTTACGAGTACCATTATGTAAGTGGCGATACAATAAGGACTAAAATCAAATCTGAAGTGGAAATAGAGGTAAGTATTTAATATAAATATTTAATTAGAGAACAAGTGTTTAGGTTAGGTTGTTTGCTTCATTAGCGCGCGAATTCCGATAAAGAAATTATTGACGTGCTAAGCGCAAAAGACGTTTCTCCACTTTTACTACTTTCGAGATATTACCCATTTTATAAAAAAATCTGTTGTACCCTTTTTGGTTTAATATCAAAGGTGATTAATAATTTATATTTGATTTTAGTTTCACTACTACCAATATACAATGTAGGTAATAATAATAGTGATTTAATTTTCTTTAATGAAAAATGGGCATAGGTACGTAGGTACCTACGTCTATTTTGCTTAGTAATCGGAGATGATTTTATGTACAAACGTCTATTATTCTTAGTATGGGTATTTAATATGGCACAGAAATGTATTGCAAAAGTAACTTCAAGAGTGATGGAAATAATATACTTCGTAGAAATAAAGATGGACAAAAGTGCTTAAGTTTGGGTTACATGATTTTGGTTTGTCGATGGTTTTCAAAAAAAATTTATTGAAGGTAATTTAAATATACTCCTTTGAGGTAGCTGACAAAAAAAGCATGTCCAAAATTTGTAACAAATCCTCTGCTTAACCTATTTCTTGTATTTCGTTAAATTATTTTTCGTTATACTACTTCCCAATCCTTTTCTACAGGAGTGGGTGTCCAAATTATCGGAATTAAGTAAAGTCACATGGTCTATAACAAGAACCATAAGAACACCAGCAGCTAAAGCAAGAAAGCACATTTTTAAAAGAGAATACCATTGCCACTTCAAAACCACAATCCATACACTAGGTCAGCCCCGAAAAAGACCACATCCTTCTAGAAATATAGAATGTCCAGCTAAAATGACTGTTACAATCATCCACCTTCCAAAAAGAAAATCTCGAGCAAAATTTCCTGATGATCTGGGGAGCGAATGGCCTTGCGTGATTCAATTTAAATCGACACACAACCACACTATTGAAAGCGCTGCAGCTCTTATTAAAAGACCGATAAGTGAAGAAACAAAAAGAGAAATTATCGAATATTTCGAAAGAGGACACTCGGCAGCCTCGGCGTACCACAGTTTTTGTTTCAAAAAGATGGAGGAGTTTGGTGAGCAATACGATGTTCTGTCATCAGATCGTCACTTTTGTCCCAAAAAATCTGATTTTGAAAATATATGGAGGCAACACTTTAAAACAAATTACGGTGAAAGAACAGGACTGAATATGTTGGTTAAATTAGAAGAAAATTTGTTAAATAGGACTGATGTTTCTTACCAGATTAGTCAAATTGGAGATCATTATACAGTGTCGTTCTGTACAGCTATAATGAAAAGGGCGTCAAAGAAAATTTGCCAGTCATCTGAAATCTTATTTGTGGATGCCACTAGCAATTGTGACGTTCAAAATCATAAATTGTATTTTTTTGCAACTCATTCAGTAGCTGGAGGTATACCCCTAGGATGCATCATTTCAACCAGCCAAAAAGAAGAAGTTTTCGATATCGCCGTTCAAAATTTAATTAGTGTCAATCCAGTAAAAATAACACCAAAAGTCATTATTACCGATGATGATATGACCGAACGGAAAGTTCTTCAGAAACATTGGCCCTCTTCAACCATGCTGTTATGTATATTTCATGTTTTGAAAGCTGTTTGGAAGTGGCTGAATATTTCCAAAATAATATCCCTAAAGAATTTAGACAAGGTCACTATCGGTTGTTTAGAAATATTCTTTATGCAAAAAGTCAGTTAGAACTTGACTTGAGTTTAGAAACGTTTGAAAAGGAATGTAAGTTTCCAAATTTTGAGAAGTATGTTAGAAGCAAAATTAATAGTGATTTACATTCTTGGTGTCTTTTTTTTAGAAAAGGATTACTAACTCGTGGATCAGATACAAATAACTTTATTGAAGTTATGTTTAGACTATTTAAAGACATACCCCTTGAACGCACCAAAGCTTATAATTTACCACAACTTACTGATTTTATAATCAGCGACTTTGAAAGTTATTATAAGCAGAGACTTTTAGATTTGGTCTTTGATAAAGTAAATAGCTCAAGTATTAAAAGATTTTATCCCATTTCAAAAAATGTCAGTCATAATCAGGTGAAACATTTAAGTGCCATGCAGTATACTGTAAAAAGCACTAGTGGATCTGAAGAATATTTTGTTGATATGAGTGTTGGAATTTGTAGTTGTCCTGTAGGAGAAAATGGTAAATTATGTAAGCACCAATTGTTTATTATTATCTATTTCGGTTTAAAAAACGTATGTAACGCCCTAACTGCGGTAAACAAGGTTTTATTATATGAAATTGCTACTGGGTCAGAGCCACCAGACGGACTTTTGTGCCCGTTAAAACTTACAGAGGTTCAGAAACAACCTGCTATTTTACATCAGACTGAAGATCTTACACTATCAGAAAAACCTGTCGATTTCAATGTTTCAGATGAAGAGAATCTCAATCAAAATCATTTAAATATGAATGAAGTTATCTCTGATGCAGATCAGAATTGGTCAAAATTCATTAAAAAAATTGACAAGGATGTACAGGCAGGCTTGAAGGACGACCCTTCTGGTTTCTCAGCAGCAATAAATTCATGTGTTACAGCTTATAATAAAATTGTTAATTCCGCGTCAACTTTAATGAGCGGATTGTTTCAAATTTTAAATTTCAGCAGTCTAATCCCACAAGGTTGTTTAAAAAAACACAAAGAAAAGGGAAAAAGATAAGTGTTCAACCGACATCTGTCGCACGAAGAAAAACACTGGCAACGGGAAAAAGGCGATTGCAAGCAGGAAGAAAGGTTCAGTGTCTTACAAAGAAAAAGAGCAAAGCATCCCATTCTTTAAATAAATGTGTAGAATTAAATGTTAGTTTAGGTGATAATAAGTTTTCTAAATAAACGCAACTTTGAATAATAACCTGTTTTTCTATAACACAACTTAGAATTTTTATTCACTTCTTATTAACAACAAGAGCGTATTTGTACTTGTACTTGTCAATTGTACAAATTAAATATTGATATTTAAAAAAGAATGTCCTTTTACCTATATTCGATTTCCCTAAATCTACAAAGTTGTATAATATATTCATCATATTTAGGCGTAATTCCCATCCTTTACAACAGTATTTGCTACGAAGTTCAAGTTTATCGCGTTTATCGGACGACTGATATTGCACAGTCCTGTGCAATTACGGGCGTCCGATACGAGACTTAGTTCGGCATTTTCCGATGTGTAATAAGCTACGTCCGATACGAATATGCGTCCGGGAGCGGTCTCCAGCACGAGTCAAAGGAAGCGAGAGCGTTAAGTGGGGGGTCTCGCGAGAGTGTACATGGTACACTCGGGAGACCTCTGCGTTGCCAGTACACGTTCGTCTCTTGGAACTTGTGGCATAGATATTTTCGGTGTTTAATTTTATTTAGATATTAATAATAATAAAAGGCAATTTATTTATTATTATTAATATATAAAGTATGAATTTCAACGAAGTAAGGCAGCAAACAATTAACAAATTTAATTTTATTGTTTATTTTTTGTTTTTTTTTAATGGAGTGGACAAACGATTTTACTCTCCAATTTTTGGAATTATAGTAACAATAGGCAGCATATGCTGCTGTCGCACAAATTACCACGTTCTTCATCACTACTCGGAGTGTTCGAAAATGTCTCGCGCGAGTCTACACGGAATAGACAAGAGAGCCGATCCGAGGTTAATTCGCGAGAGTATACATGGTGCTCTCGGGTCTCGCATCTCGGGGCGTCTCGCCTCGGGATGTCTCGCGCTCGGGTCGTCTCGGCGAGCGTGTACTGCCGGCATAAGGGTTTTTGATGCACGAACAACTCTAGAAACAGCATGCGCACTAATACTTGGCTCTTCCGTTACCTGATCAAGAACCTCCTCTTCTAAGTTATTGCCTCTAACAGTTCTTGGTCGACCTCTATCCCAATTTTGAACAGGAACGATATATCCAATTTCTCGGAATCTGTGATATGCAGCTCGAATTACTACGTGGCCTGGATGTCTTCTATTAGGAAAACGCTGAGGGTAAACCCTAGTAGCGTCATTGCAGTTTCCCTCACATTCCGCAAGAATCCAAATCATATCCACGTACTCATTTATAGCATACGCCATAATGATGGTCAAGACACAAGTGGACTCAATAACACGAATTAAAGGCGAATTTAATGCAGAATTCGGAATGTCAATTCAAAATTGATTTACTTGACCCACGTGTCAAAATGCAAACCACAGAACCCACACAAGAAGAAGCGACACCACGTGGAAATAATTCTGACCACTTATAAGCCTGAAGCGCCTCTGAACTATGGAATGAACTATTTGTACGTAGCGGCAAATTTGAATTCAACTGTAGTTTGGTATTTGTTTATATTCTTTTTTAATAGGCAAAGAAAGAAAAATTTAGTAAAAAAATCTATTTACAAAAGAAATATAAAACTTAACCTACGAAAAACACAATAAATTGACTTACATCTAAACTAAAACTTCTTAAAAATATTACCGTACCTATTTAAATAATTATCAATAGCAGAAACAGAGTAACTTCCATTGATGATGGTAAATGTTCTGGGTTTATGAGTCTTCGTGTCCGGAATTTGAACTACAAGTACGCTACCCCTGTCTTCTACATCATCGACTGACATGGCCACCAGTTCACCAATTCTACATCCTCCAAAAATTCCCACGATAAAAATTACTTTTTGCAATAAATATTCATCATCAGAAGCATTATCTAAGAACCTCTCCATTTCTTCGAGTGTGAACACTTTGGATTTCTTTGGCCTGTGCCCTACAGACTGTTGTTTTAGGAAAGCTGACACTTGATGAAATCTGTAACAATGAATAGTTAAACTTCATAAATAATAATCATTGCGATATCACAAACCTGCTTATATCAATATTTTCCTTCACAGATAACATTTTCTTCAGTTGGGAATAATATGACCACAGTGATGAAGATTTAGCATTTTTAGACCGTTCCGAAATATAAGCCGAAATAATTTTTTCGTTTACTCCTGTTGCATGTTTTCTCTTCCTCCACTCACAGAAATTCGTGTACTCTTTTTCATATGAGTGCTTGGATTTTGCTGGCACCACTTTATTCATAGCTTCCAAAGCTTCGTCCAAGACTGCTGAGGGTACAATAACTTTGTTTTCGTCTTGAACTTCTAAAATTCCAGACATTTTTGTCTCGCAAACACACAAAATCCGAAAGCGTCACAACTTTAGAACAATGTAAACAACTGGTTGTTAAGGTGTGAAAATTAGTTTCGCAGCACAGAACATATCGCAGTCTACACGATTTCTCGATTGAATTTTTTTTAATTCCAATTTGAATTTTAATCATAAAATCCGTCAAAATGGAATAAAAACATATAAACACCATGTGAATCAAACATATTTATTTACTCAAAGAAATGATCTCACTCGCACTGCGTGCTTATGATCTCAACATCTTTTCGTGAGTAAACGTATGTTTGATTCACGTGGTGTTTAATATTTAATAATAAACGTTGTAAGAATGCAGACTGCAGACGACAGAACACACTACAACCACAGAATAAATACCTACGGATAAGGTATTTATTCTGTGCTACAACTTTAAATTTAAACTTCGTAACATTCGCGAGGCAACGCCGGAAATTATCGGAAATTTACTGACAACAGCGCCCTCTAGGAACTATGGACATGTATTAAGTAACTGGTTCAAATAGCTCCATTTGACCACAGAATAAATTGTCCGTAGGTATTTATTCTGTGATTTGACTGTCATAGGCCTGATGCAAACAACAGATTTTCGAAATTTTTATCGTAGTACCCATGGACCTGCATTGTTGGCAAATTGTATTTTACCAAAAATATGATTTTGAACAGTACTTCCAAACGAAGAACTAAATTGCTTATTCAATGTTAATTAACGGTTTTGAATTAGATTGGATTCCTCATTAAGCAAATACATGTTTTACTTAATTTCTTGTAACCATTTGGCTAAAATTCTGCACTAAAGGTATGAACTTTAACACCATCGTACAAGAAAACTAGGCTGCGGAGCAAAGTTTTTCTTGCAGTTTTGTCTTAAGAATTCTTAAAGGAAAAAGTTTACCTGAAGTTTTTAAGGCAATTTAGGGACACCCTGTATATTATAATTGTACCCAGTTTCAATAAAAAGTTACATCTTGGCGGTGTCGTTGCCAAGAAAGTTAAATGCGGTGCTGACCACAGACCAATAAGCACCAACGCTATTCTTCGGAGATTACACGCTACCTGCTGACTGGTAATCGCATTTGAGTAGGGATTTAAACATTGACTACTAAAAGTTTGGTCCTACTTTACTAAATGATATAGACTGGAAAGAATACAGAAATAACTGTAAAGGCAACAAAAGCGATTACTTTTAGAAATAAAGCAAATGTGATTCAGAGTTTGATAATTTCAATAGTACTTATGATTCTAATTACTGGCTGGAAAAGGATGTTTTAGATTAGAGAAATTTGATTTTAAAAATTATCATTACATTGGATTTATTAAAAACAACCACAAACAAATATATGTAGTAGCCTTTTGTATGTAAGGGAACAAACAACTACTTTATAAAACATTTAAATGGAAACTATCTATAAAAATTTGTGAAAATTTCAAGTTGTTTAATATTAACGACGAGATCACACTATGCAGTAATGTAAAAAAGTTTTGCATCACCAAAGGATGCATTATTTGTTTCTTGGAGTTTAACGTAATTTTTAAGATAATTTCTGAAAAATAGATTTAAATATCTTGTAATTCTTTTGAAAAATTAAAACAGACGTTGTTGCCGAAATCATTTAATCAGTTACCTATTATTCTGAAAAATAATAAGGCGACTAAAAATTAATTAATGCCCATTTATAACTCATTTGTGTAAGAAATACCTTCTGTACTATAACTATAATACCCTGCACTAAATTTTTGACATTTATTTAAGATTTATATGCCACCAACGTTGCACCATGTCCTCGCAGGAGAAACAGATTAAATTATTCGACGAAAACCGGCATGCAATCATTTTCCATCGTAATAAAGGAGTTTCCACCCGTGAAATCGCTAATAAAATGCAATATAATCAATCAACCTTTATTTTAGTAATTAGGAAGTATGTGCCGAAAATGAAAGAAAATAACCAAATATAACATCTATTAGAGATGTGTTAAGAAAAACCCGTCTGACTGACTAAATTATGTTCAGAAGCTACTGGTGTGAGATTGTGTACTTCTACTGTAAGAAGAAGACATCTTAATTTTAGCTTCCAAGGATGTAGAGCACACAAGAAACTACTGCTTTCCGAGGAACAGAGACTCAACCGTTTGCAATTAGCAAAGGAACATTGTCACTGGCTACCAGAACAGTGGCAAAAGTGCTATTCAGTGCCAATATTATTAGTAATTATGCTGGTAATACCACCAACAATGAAATAACCAGCGTCTGTTATGGTATGAGGTTGCATGTCTGCCGAAGGAGTTGACTGTACGAGACTACGAGTACGACGTCTCTGGAATGATACATGCTACAAAATACATTGATTTAATGTAGAATAAGATTGCCTAGTGGGAAAGATTTGATTGGAGAAGAAAAGTTAATTTTCCAGGATGGCGATGCACGTTGCCATAGAGCAGAAGTGGTTCAATTTCGGATGTCAACCAATAAAGTCGATAGAATGGATTGGCCAGAACAGTCCCCAGACCTTAAATTCATTCAAAACTTGTGGCAAGGGATAGTTAACAGCATTCGAAGAAAAAACAGACCACAAAAACGGATTTAGTTTAAGCCCTTATCAATATCACTGCATCTACAAGGAAGAACTTGGAATCTGCTTGAAGGATTCGCACTCCGGGAAGATGCAATACAACATCTGCTGTAAATATGGAATTTTAGCAATAATAATTGAACACCTAGTTTCAAGTTAATCTACTACCAAAGCATAAATATTAAAAAAGCACGATTGAAAAAGGTATGCAGCAACTTCACAGATAAATACAGATTCGAGGACAGCCTTTTAAAGTTTTTACACACGACCACTAGGTGGCGCTATTGAGATGTGTCATTACTATTTTTGTCACATACGTCTTAATGGATGTTAAATAAAGACTCTCTCTCTCTATTATATCAATACTTTTAATCTCTTAACCCGCTTACATCAAAACATCATACATTAACTCAAGCGCCATCTTTTCTAGTGACCTTACTTCCTTGTTTACCCTAACCTAGTTACCAACTTAACATATGCTACATCTCTCCTTTTAACAATAATCCTTAAATCTAACTGGTGCTTGAATTATCCTGCCAGCACGAGTTCTTACAATATTGTCATATGGTCTTTCTAATTTCAATGGGGTTTTCTCCTTAACTGCCCCATTACTAGTAGAAGGACTTACATTAATAAAATCTGTAACATCACTATTATTACTGTCTACATCTAAATCCTCCGTATGTAATTTAAATTCATTTTCAGATTTTCTCAGATGTAATGAGTTTCTTCGCAACATCTCTCCTTTAGTATCTTGCACTACATACGATCTTGGACTTCCATGCGTCTCTATGATTTTAGCTGGTTCCCATTTTTTATTCCTGTATAACACTACATTATTCCCCTCCTGGAA
>JABXWE010008125.1:0-26702 GCA_014611495.1 Limonius californicus | reverse complement strand
GAAATTTGCGCTCTTGAGTTGTTGTCATCGTGTCACACGCACCATCTCACTGAATATTGTATATGAAATTTCAAATGTGCTCAATCTTTAAACAATATATGGTATAAACGGACAGTATCTTTACGCAATATCAAATTTAGCAATTGCACAACCAACTATTGAGCAATATAATTGCGTGTGTAGGGGAACCTTTAGGCGAAACAAAATCGTATAAACTTGATAGCTCTAATGGCATTTTATTAATTATTAAACAAAGTCTGATGCGATTTTGTTCAGTTTAACAAAGAATTAAACATTACATCAAATTACCATTTATATAAGACTCCGTGTAAACTGTAAACGGGCAAATTACTTTGTGAATTAACAAAGAGATTCATTTTACTTCTAGATACAAATAGCTGTATTTTTACTTTTTTATGTGTTAGCGCCATTAATAAATTGTCTCGAGAACACATCTTAACCTTTAAACTTCATCAAACTTTCACATCTTCAACGGGGAAGCCCCGGTAGCGATCGCAAAAAGTAGCGGGAATGATGTGTAAGCAGCAAATATTACCAGCCATTTAAACTACCAGCGCAATTTTATTCTTAATGCAAATCAAGGTAGTTGCGAAAACAGCGTTGCCAATAAACGGAAGTGATAAGATACCCTCTAATTAACGGAAGTGACTTCGTGTTGACCGTTTCTCACGTTAACGAAGCGACACCAGCGCCAGCGGTCTATAGCTGAACTAAAAGACCGATCTGCAGATATGGGAGGTCATAGTCACTTCCACAACATTTTTTGTATTTAGGCATTACGTACCCTGTAGTTTTGAAATTCGTAAAAAAATAAGGAAAACGTTGTGACTTCCAAAAATGGAAGTCACTACGTTATATATGAAGTGACAACGTTTGGTGTATATCTACTTTGGAAGTGACTACCTACCTTGTATGCATATATATATATATATATATATATATATATAACTTACCCAAAGAAAAAGGCCGCAGGTCTAACGAAAGAAGAAGAATAACAGGAAAGGAACATATAAACAGATCGATAAATAGACAAACAGATAGACGATAACTAACGATTGTACACAAACAAACATGCAAACGAACGGAGTAGCACACAGCGAATCATGTTAATAGACTTAAACCAATTTTCTATAATATGTTGGCAGAGGACATTTTATTAAAATAAATTGAGTCTTATTCAAACTATTGTATGTTATATCTACAAGGGAAGCTTCAGTAACATAATTGAATAAATTTGAAACAATAAAGACCCCATACTTTAAAAAGACTGTACGTACCAATATAGATATTATACAAACAAACCTATGGTGTGTTCCTCTTCCTCTCGCTCTTCAGACTTCAATCAATTTATGATGATGATGCACATGGGAAACTGCATTAAGGTAAATCGACCTATTTTAAAGCTATAACGATCCTACTCTTAAAAAATCAACTTACGGCTAGTTACCTATCTACAAAGATATTTTACAAAGATACCTATGGTGTGTTCTTATTCCTCCCAGTAGTCCGACTTAAACCATTTCTTGATAATATATGTACAGGGTAAACTTTATTAAAGTAAAGCGAACTTTTAAAGCAATAATGATCCTACACTTAAAAAAACTGATTTACGGCGAATTACCTATCTACAAAGAGATTATACAAGCAAACCTATGGTATGTTCTTGGTTCTCTCGATCGTCCGACTTAAACCAATTTTCTGTAATAAGTCTAAAGGACACCTTATTAAAGTAAATTAACTATCTGATAACAATAACTACCCAATACTTAAAAAAGACTACATTACAGTATATTACATTTCGATTAAGATATTAAATAAACAAACCCGGCATGTTCTTGTTCCTCCAGGTCGTCCGACTTAAACCAATTCTATGTAATAGGTCTACAGAGGACACCCTATTAAAGTAAATTAGCTATCTGATTGCAATAACTACCCAATACTTAAAAAAAACTATATTACGGCGGATTACATTTCGATTAAGATATTAAATAAACAAACTCCTGGTATGTTCTTGTTCCCTCGGTCGCCCGACTTAAACCAATTATCTGTAATAGATCTACAGAGGACACTTCATTAAACTAAATTAACTATCTGATAGCAATAACTACCCAATACTAAAAATAGTCTACATTACGGTGGATTACATTTCGATTAAGATATTAAATAAACACACCTGGTATGTTCTTGTTCCTCCCGGTCGTCCGACTTAAACCAATTCTCTGTAATAGATCTACAGAGGACACTTCATTAAAGTAAATTAACTAATTGATAGCAATAACTACCCAATACTTAAAAAAGACTACATTACGGCGGATTAAATTTCGATTAAGATATTAAATAAAGAAACCTCTGGTATGTTTTGTTACTCCCGGTCGCCCGTCTTAAACCAATTCTCTGTAATAGATCTACAGAGGACACTTCATTAAAGTAAATTAACTAATTGATAGGAATAACTACCCAATACTTAAAAAAGACTATATTACGGCGGATTAAATTTCGATTAAGATATTAAATAAACAACCCTCTGGTATGTTCTGGTTCCTCCTGGTCGTCCGACTTAAACCAATTCTATGTAACAGGTCTACAAAGGACACTTTATTAAAATAAATTAACTATCTGGTAGCAATAACTACCCAATACGTAAAAAATACTATATTACGACGGATTACATTTCGATTAAGATATTAAATAAACAAACCTCTGGTAGGTTCTTGTTCCTCCTAATCGTCCGACTTAAACCAATTCTCTGTAATAGGTCTACAAAGGATATCTTATTAAAGTAAATTAAGTATCTGATAGAAATAACTACCCAATACTTAAAAAATACTACATTACGGCGGATTACGTTTCCATTAAGATATTAAATAAACAAACCATGGTATTTTCTTGCTCCTCCCGGTCATCTTACTTAAACCAATTCTCTGTAACAGGTCCACAAAGGACAATTTATTAAAGTAAATTAACTATCTGATAGCAATAACTACCTACACAATACTTAAAAAAGACTATATTACGGCGGATTACATTTTGATTAAAATATTAAATAAACAAACCTATGGTATGTTCTTGTTCTTCTCGATTGTCCAACTAAAACCAATTTTTGACAATATATTTATAGGGTAAACTTTATTAAAGTAAATCAACCACTTTGAGGCAATAAGGATGCCACACTTAAAAAAACTGACTTACGGCGAGTTACCCTACCTATCTACAAACAAACCTATGGTATGTTGTTGTTCTTCCCGGTCGTCCTACTTAAACCATTTTCTGATAATATATTTACAGGGTAAACTTTATTAAAGTAAATCTACTAATTTTAAAACAATAATGATCATACACTTAAAAAACTGACTTACGGCGAGTTACCTATCTACAAACAAACCTATGATATGTTCTTGGTTCTCTCGATCGTCCGACTTAAATCAGTTATCTGCAATATATCGGCAAGGGAAACTTTATTAAAACACATTAGTTAATTTGAAGCAATAACGACCATATACTAAGAAAAGCCTGAATTATTGCGCGTTGCGTAGGAATAACGAAACAAAAATATCTAGTGTATATGCTTGTTACTTTCGATAGTCCGACTTAAACCAATTTTCTTTAATGTGTCTACAGGGGAAACTTTTCTAAAGCGCATTAACTAAATTAAAACAGCAACGATCCTGCACTTAAAAACATTTATCGCGGATTACATTGGGATAAAGATATAACACATACAATGTATAGTACGTTCTTTTTTTCGTTGTGCGACTTAAACCTATTTTCTGCAATGTGTCTACAGAAAAAACTTTATTTAAGTAAATTCACGTATTTAAATTAAGAAAGATCCTACACTCAAAATGACTAATATCATTTGTGAGTTATGGAGGGCTAATCATATCGCGCCATATACTGTATGGCCCACACGATCATACGACTTAAATTAATTTTTCTGAATTTATTAAAGTGGAAAGTTTAACCAATGAGTTACCTAATTCAACGCAAAAACGATGCTACATAACAAAAGAATGTTCATAGGTTAGAAAACGATGAAAAATATCACACCAAAAAGGCTTGTCGTATTATGTCTGTCACGTTCGTTGGACTTAAACCGTTGCTCTCTGAGCTATCTAAAGAGCACAATGTAACAAACTAATTAGAATCAAGATTTCCACATCAAAAAAGAAATATGGAAGGTTCTAGTAGTGCAAAACTAACAAACAGAAATAAACCACACGGTCATCCTATTTAAACCTTTTAGATTTGTTTTTTAAGGTAACTGACCAATTTTTACAAATAAGCAGCGTTATATCTAATGCTGCTTTAGACTCTTTGAAATTGAAAAAATGATAGTGATAACAGAAACATTTACAACGGGAAATATTATTCCTGTCGGGAATTTTTGCTGCCACAACCAGGTTAAATATCAGTTCTGACACATTTTTTATTCACTTTGTGTGCGGGTACGATTTTCAGGAACGCTTTGGGAAGGTGGACTGGGGCTGGGAGCAAATCCGGTATACAGGAAAATTCATATTCCGGGCAGAAACTGCGCGTCCTAATCAAATTCAGAACTTCGATGTTGATTATTGCGGGCAAACGAAGTATGGAGGTGCAAAACAAATTGCAACACACACGCTCAAACAGTGAAAATGAGATTGAGTGGTGCTCTGTACGGGAGAATGTGTGTTTGTGCATTGGCAGGGAGAATAAAATTAGGGATGTCATGATTGTTTCGAATGGAGTGTGATGCTTTCATGCACCTCGGTGAAGTTTTACAGCCGCAACAAAACCGTCGCGCAATTTTGCATTACAATTCAATCGAAGTTGTTTATTTTTCGTGTCGGTTGAGCCCGAAGCGGAATATTTTTCCCACCGAATTGTATTTTAATCAGGTAAAAAATGGTTCTGTGTTTGGGTTGTTCCCGTTGCCGTAATAATTACAATTCCATCGCGCTCTACTTCACTAATTGATTCTAAAATACCTGAAAAGCGTGTTTTGTTTATGAAATGAAGATAAAACGGTCATTCGACAACAATATCTCTCTTGTTGAGCGCTGACAGCTCGTATCAGTTCTACTTTATAATTCGCATAATAATTTATAACCCCGCTGATAATTTTAATGCCCGAGTTGTTTTGTTTTAATTTAATTTGCAATCGAACGATTGCAAATTGACTGATAAGCGTCAATTTAAGGACTCTTAATTTAATTAGTTTAACTAATAAATGTTATTAAAATTTCGCAACGCTCCTCCACTTAATAACTTCCAAATTGTTTTGCGACGTAATTTCGCAACTTACCCGAAATTATTAAATGAACACTGAATCACTTATTGCGACATTCAAGCAATGTAAATTTCCTAAACCAATTTGTATCGTAATTCGAACAGACTTTCACGTCCCTCACGCAGTACTTGGATAAGTTAATATGTCATATTAAATTGCTGTTGCTAGATTTAATAGATTGTACTTTTCTGTATTAGAAATATTGAGAATTGGAAACAAATTACTGCGAGACACATCATTTTCGTTTTTACCGGAAAAATTGGTGTCTTTAAAATAGTAAATGGAGTAGTGAACGACACAAAGAAAGTGAGAAGAAAATACAAGGAAAACAAGACTGATCCATTGATATTTTTTGATACCATTGGTTTATAGAATAAACTTTAGAAAATACTGCATTGAATATGCGTTGTGCCTGGTTTACCAGTTCTTCAGTTTTTAAATGATTCCTTCTACGAATTTTTATAATCCTGTATGCAAGGTGTCCCACGACGTGAGGTCACTATTTCGTGTACCTAATCCTTAGACCAAATATAGTTAAACATTTTAATAAAGTTACGCCCTAAAGTAAACCGTTTTCAAACTACAGAGTGTTAAATTATTATTTATTAAATAACTACAATTTCAGAAAAGCCAATATTTATTATTATTTTAGTTTAAATTCACTACAAAGATTGTTCAAAATAGTCACCGTTGCTCTCGAGACACATTCTGGCTCTTCTTAAGAGAGATCTGGTTACTCTACATAACATACCATTGTGATTCCCAATTAGTTCTGCTGCCTCAAAAATGCGTCTCCTGGTATTTGGTATACCATATCTCTCATATGACCCCACAAATAATAATATAAACAAGTTAAGTCCGGAGATCTTGGTGGCCAGGGCGCTGTTCTCCTCTACCAATTACACGTCCTTCAAACCGTTGCTTCAAAATTTGTCTAGAACGTATTGTAAGTGCCAAGGGCACCATCGTGCTGATACCACATACCATGTCTGATCGCCAGTGGAACATCAACTAACAATCCTCCCAAATGATCTAAAAAATTTAAATATCTGTAGGTGGTTAAATAGTTCTCAAAAACCAATGGACCAATGAGCATGATTCTCCAAATCCCAAGAGTGGCTGTTCTTTCTGTTCATTAATCCATTCCTAAATGTTGCATCATCCGTAAATAAACGTCGGTTTCGATTTTGAATGATCCAGCGGCAATATTCCATACGACTAGCAAAATATGTAGGTAAGAGCACTGAACAGTCTGGATATGAAATGGATATAAATCATGAAGTTTTAATGTTCCCCACACTCCCATTCTTGATACATCAACTTGTGCAGATACACAACCAACCGAGGTGCTGGGATTATTATGAATTTCTAGCAGTATGTTGCCCTCAATGTCTAGTACTTGCTGTATTGGACACTCAGTCGACGGTTTCGGAAAAGTTCCATGTTCACGTAGGTGGTATGGTACTCTTGGGAAAACTGGTCGGTCTGGTAGTCGCCGATTTGGAAATCTCAACCCATGTTCTCGAGCAACTGCTATTAAGTTTCCATCACAGAAACCGTACATGTAATGGATATCGGCGTACTCTCGCGTTGTAAAAGTAACCATTATCAGCACTGCTAATCAGCGCAAGCAGAAAAATCAACTTTAAGGTGTTTTAATGTTTGACATACAAGTAAATAATATCATTTCCATAGTAACGCAGACAGTTTGCATTAAACACCGCTTAATACCATTTATTGCTTCGGCTGCTTCAGGACTTACCTAAAACGGGCCATAACTTCTTTAATAGCCGATTTAGAGAAAATGACGACTCCTTAGTCGCGTCTTCTTTTCCGCTCTCCTACACACAGGTCATGGTGCACCCTCAATAACCTTTGCATTCTCTTGATTTTTACTCTACTGCAACCAATCAACAATAAAAATGCAGTCGCTTACGTATAATAAATTCACTTTCCTGCTTCATAAATGTGTGAAAGCCATGATCTATGATTTAAAAAATTGTAACTCAGGTTATAATAGAACCATCAAAGCACATCAAAGTTAAAACAAAAAAATGTAATGAAAGAAGCACTCAAAAAGGTCATGAGTGACTTTTACAAAAAAACCTGTTTAAAATGTACATGTCAGGGCCCATGACAGTCAAATCTACCATGTTCAACCAGAAATTAAAAATTTTATGTTACCTACTCCAATGTAGTACGAGAACTCTGATTATTTATTATATTGTGTGACTTGATTTTGCTTGTGTGCTCTGTTTTATAAACCGTCTAGGTATGTGAAAATATAAGAAACATATTTTTATTAAAGTTTGGACAAAGAAACTAAGTGCGAAATCAAAGAAGAACATATTGCAGTCTGGCGTTATTACTCTACCAAAAATATGTGATTTTTGAGTTTGAGTTTAACTTTGTTTGATCAATTTGAAAATATGTTTATATATTCTGGAAGTAGATTAAACTTACAACAAAGTGATCAAGAGATGTGTTCAATTGAAACCCATCTTTGCTTTATAACGAATTTATTCAACAATTTAATTACAAATAGTTACCGTCACAGTTAAGGCACCATTGTTTTACTAACCGACGTATACCCTGCTCATAGAATTCTTATAGCTGCTACTTGAAGAAGTCTTCCACAGATATCTGTACTTCTGCGTTCTACTCAAAATCTCAACCTTTTAACACCTTTTTCAGCGGTCCAAAAATATGGAAATCGCAAGGCGATAGATGGGGGCTATGGGGTGGATGCTCTAAAACCCCTCATTTCTTGGGTTGAAAATTTTCTCTTACCACATTAGCAACATGCTACCTAACGTTGGTCGTGCAGCACAATGACCCTAACGTAAGTTTTCCTGGACGTTTCCGTCTTATTGCTTGATGAAGCTTGTTCATGCCGAATTTTTAACGCCTTTTTCAGCGGTCCAAAATAATGGAAATCGCAAGGCGATAGATCGGGGCTATAGGGTGGATGTTCTAAAACCCTCAATTTCTTTCGTTGGAGATTTTCTCTTACCACATTAGCAGCATGAGGTCTAACATTGTCGTGCAGCAAAGTGACCCCACACCTAATCTTTCCTGGACGTTTCCGTCTTATTGCTTAATGAAGCTTGTTCAAAGTTTCATTGTACAGATACATTGACATTTACTCCAGGTTCCTGAAACTCTATCAACAAGGGTCCTTCACGGTAAAAAAAAATGTTAACATCAGGTTGTACTTTAAACTTCTTCGGTGGTAGTGAAATTGTATGTTTCCACTGCATCGACCATAACTTACTGGATGGCTCGTAGTAAATGCACCAAGTTTCGTCACCAGCAACTATTGACAGAAGAAAGTCATCACTATTTTGCCTATAGTCTTTGAGGTGTTGTAAAGATAAGCCCATTCGCAAGCGTTTTTGTTCATTAGACAAGAGACGAGGAATCCATTGCGAACAAATACAAAAACAAATACCTGAAAATAGGCAATATTTTCTGGTTTTCGAATCGAATTCTCTTACTAATTTAAATCAAAATATTTTCTATAAATTTCTATGTTTATTCACAAGGCAATGTTTAAAATAGCTGCTTTAATAACATATGTTCTTTGGCTCTAAAAACGAACACATAATATAAGCTGTAAACAATTTACTGTATGTTGATAATAGACACTGTCCACTACAGAAGAAAAAAAGGGACTGGAAATGTGTGAAGATAATACGAATCTAAATTTTGAATCTGCTTGTACAACCAACTAGAGCAGCCTTGTCAGTTCTTTTCTCATCAAAATAACAAGCTTATGAAATACATCAACGTTTTCTATTATTGTAACGAAGCTGTTTCTAAGTCCAGCTCTTTTATTAATTTAAATGAATTGTGTATTTGCCGATCACCATTGGTTTATGTCTATAGGTACGTAATTATTTTATAATCTTGATGTAATAATTCATTTTCAATGATTAAAAACAGGTAGCAAACGCATTGTGATAAGCTATAAACAGTTTACTACATGTTAATAAAAAAAAACCTAAAATCAGCAAAATATAAGAAGCCACTGAAGATGTGTGATGATAATACGACTCGAAATTTTGAATCTATTAATATATCCAAATACAACAGCCGTATTTATTTTTCCCTCATCGAAACAACAAGCTTCTTATAATTAGCAATATTCTCCAGTATTTTAACGAAGTTGTTTTTTATTCATTTAAAGTAAAGGCGTTTCTGCCCATTGCTGTTGGTATTAGTAAGGCTTAGTAATTATTTTTAAATTTTAAATTTCTGCTTCAACAATGAATTTTCCTTCACTAAAAAACAAGATAGCAAACATATGAGCTGTAAACTGTTTACTGTATGTTAATAATGCACAGTATTATCATGCATAAGAAATAAAGGGAGTGGAAATATATGAAGATCCTAAATTTTGAATCTCCTTATACAGCCAAGTACAGTAGACTTCTTTGTCGTTTCGTAATCAAAATATCAAATTTCTGAAAATTACCAATGTTTTCTGGTATTTTAATTAAAGATTGGTGATGATAACACGAGTGTAAATTTTGAATCTGTTTATACTACCAAGTACAGCAGCTTTGTTTAGTCGTTCCTCATCTAAATATCAAATTTCTGAAAATTACAAATGATTTCTGGTATTTTAATTTAATTGTTTCTGTCGATATCTATTGGTTTAATTTTAAGGCAAAATAATTATTTTATAATTACTGATATAACAATAAATTTCTGTCAGCTAGAAAACTGGGTATCAAACACACTAATAAGCAGTTTCGTGAGTATTGTTAACAGTAGACATTATTAGTACCTATGCAAAATATCAAAATTGAAACTAAAGATTTGTGAACATAACACGAGTGTAAATTTTGAATCTATTTATATAACCAAGTACATCAGGCCTATTTATTCTCTTCTTATCGAAACAGTTAGCTTCTGAATATTATAACCATTTTCTGATATTTTCCCTAAAATTCTTAGACTTCAGTGAAGAAGGGGTTCTTATATTAATTTAAATGAAATAAATTTCTATCCATTACTTTTGCCTTAGGTAAAGAACAGAGCAAACAGTATATGTGTAAATAAGAACGGCCATAGATAGAGGAAGCTACCGAACGTATGTCCAGGATCCTATGTCTTAGTGCAAGGACCAAACCAAGTTAGAAGTCTGTTAAATAAATAAGCACAGCCACGTTTTTACTCACATCTCACTGAATAACACCCACTGGCTTCCACTTCATCTGTATTAATTTGCTCTTTCTCTGCGTGTTTATACATTTTGAAGTATCAGATAATTCAAGTGCTTCGTTCATCCTCTCGGAATTAGGTTTTAATTACTAACTTAAAGTTCAAGTAATTAATTTCACACACATACGTAGAAGCGAAAATATTAGTTTTTGCTATGGGCGCAGAAATACTATTTTATATATATACAGGGTGTATCAGAAATAGGTATAAATATTAAATCCGATGGTACATTACAATATATACAAACTAGAAAAAAACATTTCTTAGGCAATGGGACCCTTAAGATAGAAGAAAATAATAATTGAAAATTTGACCCAAAGTTGTTTGAGTACCGCAGGATAATTTCAAAAATGTGAGTTCAAAGACCTGTTATGCAAAGGAGAGTAAGATAGAAGTGCAAACAAATTTCTCATCACTTGCCACAGACCAATACTATTAGGTAGGTCAGTAATTTCTATTCAGTGTGTTGTTGTGTGTGTATCACAAGTCAGACAAGTTTTTACGTGTTTACCACTTTGGATTTACTTTACAATTAGGGAATAACATTCTACAGCTTAAATGCATTTTCTATGTATCATCAGCAGTTCTCAAACAAAATTTTATTTTATTTTTTAGTTCAAAACAATAAACTTAACGTTTTTTGAAAAATGAATAATACCATTGAATTCTACTTGGGCCAATCTACTACTGGTTTAAGTATTTGTACATATTTCTGATACACCCTGTATATATATATAATTTATATAATTTAAGCTAAATATATTCTCACTAGGTAAGATTATAAAATGTGGTGGTTGCAACCTATTTCTAAGACTTGTAAAACCACAGGCTGTTTAATCTGTGTTAGTCCTACCAAAGCACATTTCTATTTGTCTTAAAATGGCCTTCAAGAACTTAAAATACGGTATGTTTTAATATAAAATAAACGATGTATTAAAAGTCTTCATAATACTAAAATCATCAATTCAAAGTCCTAAAGCGTCTATAAACGCCTGGAAATTAAACCATAAAGCACAACATTCGCGTCGGGCGGGCGGAATTAACCTAGCATGACCCGGAAACAGACAATTTCTGCAACATGTAGTAAAAGACTTTCATATAACTCTCGAGTGCAGTCGAAAAAAGAGAAAAGCGCGCGATTTCAACAAGCCGCTAACTTCCGTGCACAAGCGGTCTGGAGTAGGACGAGGACACGAGAGCGTCTCGGCGCTAATTTCAAGCGAAATATTGTAAAGTAAGCGTCGGAGAAGTTGCAGCGCCTAATTGGCTGATAAGAATGCGACGCTCGTACGACGCCGGAAACCTCTAATTCAGTGGCGCCCCCGCCACTGCAGCGCGCAGCTCACGGCGACGTCGCCGGCAGAGATAGGCGCAGTCCTTAAATTGCGCCTTTCATAAATGGCACCGACGTTTGCACAAAATTGGAAACATTGAAATCTTTGGAAAACTACCGGCTTGCCCATTAAGAAAAATTGAATCTCCTGGACAAGGACCAACGACTTGCAGCACATACCCTACATTTACATATAGACTGGAGGGACTGGAACAACTTCGCTAATAGTTACGGTTATCATCTTCAGGGACGCTTCAATGAGCAAGACGGATCTATTTATACAGTCTGTAAAAAAGTAACCTGGTGTTATATATATATATATATATATATTGTTATAAATTATTATTATTAAGAAGAAAAATAAATTAAATTAAATAAGATTGAATTGAATAACTTGCACACTGCAATCATATTTTTATTAATGTATTAATTTTTATAAATTATGAAAAATTGGGCGCCAGGTGACAAATTTACAGACTTGTCGCCAAATATTAACTAAAAACAATACCATGGTCTAACTTTCGAACATAAGAACTCGGTCTCAGAAGTCGGTTCTATAACGTTTCGCTGTTATATGAGAAAATTGACATTTAAAATGATTTACCAGTTACGCAGCTAACTTCAGTTGGACCTTTACATTCAGTCGTTCTGCGTTCTATTAACCGAATATGCCTGTAATGCTCTATGTAATATTCGGACAGTTTTAAATATTATTTTCTGGTGTATTTTTTCAGTACTCAGGTACACTCATGCTTCCTGTTAGGTACATATAGATTTACCTTTTATAAAACAATCATGACATCCAAATGCTATTATCTTCATAGGAACGTCACAGACCCCATCTGTTGTTTCCCCCCTCGCTGGCAATCCAAATCTCGCCGTGCAGCCACTCCAAATCTTCGAACTCGAAACAGGATTCACTTACTCAATATTAACCCAGTAAGTTAATCTAACTTACTCTTTCTTCAAGAAATTCGTTTATAAATTGGACAATACCAATACTTTATTAATATAAACAAAGTTAATTATTTTTAATTTTTTTAGGGGCAAATGAAAAATACGTGTATTCACACCAAATACAAAAAATGCCCTTCTATTGTTTTAGCAACAACTCTCCTAGCAACCAACAAAATCTCCAAGACAACGATGCCAAAAAATACACAAACTTACAATATGGGCACTAGGATGACGGCGTCACTGTCCATTCTAGTTCTGATTTTATAAATGCACTTTACATTTCCGAAACCAGCCTCTAATACGCATATCGCACTCTACGGCTGTCCAAAGCACATTTTCACTAACTGTTCCGATTTACGCAGCAAACTCCTTTGTGAATTAAAAAAAAATCAGAGCTAGGCTTATATCTAAGCTCAAGGCACGTTATTGTATCTTACTATATTATATTCTTTCAATATAGAAACTTTTAAATTCTAATTTTTAATAATAATACATTTTGTCATAGGTTTTTATCAAAATACGAACATGGCAGTATTTCAGACCAGCAAGAAGTTATCTGCGTCTTGGTCTGCGCTATATTACTGATAAAAAACAAACCGAATTCCAAGACATCATACAAATGCACGAGTATCCTGAATAAAATGAAATTAACCGAGCTAACGAATCAAAATTTATCACAATATATATATATATATATATATAATAGTCTGTTAATTTGCACTTTGTAATCTTTCCCAGATTCAGCTACAAATGAAATCAGAACCAGTTAATTTTGGCATAAATGTTTTCAAAATGTACATTCAAGGAAGCGTGAAACTGAATTCCTAATAATTATTACAGGAATAAAAATTCATAATGAACGCCAACACTTCTTTCGTATACTTTAACGCTGTCATGCAAAATTTTCGACATGGGTTTCATATTTAAACTTGCTGACATGAAAACCGTGTATGGGTATAAGCCCTGCTACCGTAAACGTTGGCAAACCCCAAAATTTCCATTTACAAGTATCTTTATATGCTGTTACTGGGTCTTCTTCAACTTCACGTGTTAGAATAGACTCGAATCGAATCGAATCGAATCGAAGCACACATATAATACCATCAACACGCACGCATTGAACGAATCTATATACTAGAACTGGAAAATAACACAGTAAGAGTATCAATATTACACAAGAATATGGGCATATCCAAACATTAAACTATCGAAAATTTTGAGGTCTTGGAAGTATTAAAGTATCGAAAATATCGACTTATCGGAAATAATAAAGTAAAAGAATTAGCGGAAATAAGTAGGTATCTAAAATTTAGGAACGTTTTCAATGCTTTGATACCATTGGCTAGTCGTATTAACACGACATACCCAACACACAATCAATGGTTTAAGTAAGTATCGATAGATACCACTGAATACACCATAGTTTTGAAAGCTATTGCTGCGTTTCCAGTAGCTTACATAGCCGTACGTTCATGTGATAAATATACAGTGTAGCATACCTGCAATACCTTTAGATTCATTCAGAATGCAAAACTGTGTATCAAATTTAATTTTCTCTTAACCCAAATTGATTAACATTCTCATAGAATACTACGATTTTGATATTTTACTAGATATATTTGAAAAACTATCGATTTATTTACTTTCTGTTTGCCTCATTCTCCCACAGGTAAAAGACGAGTTAAATGTGGCAGAATTAACCAATTTCGATCTTAAACCTAATAAACGCAAAAATCGATTTGCTCCCTGGTACGGCGTTGTACAACTACCAACGTACAAAAGTAGCGCTTGCACTACTTAATGCCTGTAGAATCGATTTTGAGGGTTAATTACGTTGGGCTGTATTTCAAACATTTGAGGTGTCGGAAATGAAATCTCTTTGGAAGCTGAATTGGGGCTTCAAAATTAAGCTGTAGGGCTCGGCTGTATCACAAGTTCGAATTTCGTTTAGAGGAAAGAATTGTCAGATCATATTATTTCGAAAAACTATTCAATTGCAGATAAGTTGTGCTGGTATAATCAATTACTGTAATTTTAATTTCTTTTAGGCTATGTGATTGTTCTAAAAGGTAATCTTCTAATAGCAGGAAATTTTTCGATTAAAGGTTGAAGACAACAAATTCAATATCTCCTTTGTTGTACATTTTCATTACATTTTCGCCACTGCGTGTCTAATAAAACGGTGAGACCTATCTCTGGAAAGTCTCCTTTGAATTTCCGATTCCAAATTTTAGCCTTTGTGCGACTAGAAGTCTGAGTCGAATCTCTTCCAGTTGCCAAAAATTTTAAATCAAATACGCAGCTGAAGCATAAGTCCTTAGAAGTTCGCAGCCTTTGTACATAAAATTTTCGCCGTCCATGCCTTTCGTGCGTGCGTTAACAAAGGGCGAGCCAAATTGAAATCAAACAAAATCGGAAGACGAAAACAAATAATCTCGACTTTCAGCTCTCGGCCCAAGTATCACTCGAGTGTAGATTATAAGGAGTTTCATTATTTTTATTGGCGTCCGAAGTACGCGAACGCACGCCGATTCGAGTGCAGCCGCCGGTGATAATTGGTACAACTACGGGGCTGAATTTGAGATGTCTTTTGATCCGCATTAGGGGCCCTCAGCGCGACAAATATTAGATGGTCTCCGACTACTTCACGTTTTCACTATGACACTCTCGTCGATTTCCAGATAATCACGGTCTCGTCGGGGACGCCGGCTCTTCTTCTCCGTCCCCATTTTAAAATTTAATTAGGAAGGAGATGGAGGCGCCGGCGTGTCTGCTGAAACTTTTACTAGTGTATCGCCGAGGCTGATACTCAATACCTGTTTATTGCGTTTGATTGATAATATTGAATTTTTTTATTAGTTTCTAGTGCTCCCAGCAACGGAATTTTTGGTGTATTTTTTACGGCTCCGCTACGTGTTCGATTCCTTTTAAGTATTTAGAGCATGCCTGGAGTCGTTCATATTCCTAAGTTGACAAAATGACAGGTTTCTTTGAGAGCAGGGACAGATTGGATTAATATCAAATTCAGAAATAGCTGTTTGACCTTTTATTTGTATCTATAGAACGCCGAGCACAGATTTTACGCTTTATTTATGAAAGCTAAGGATGGAAAATATAACATCCATAATTCTACCTTATACCTACAAACATTACCTGACCAACCTCATTTCTTTGTGGTTAGGAAGCAATTAAGTTTTGTACTCATATCAACTTAAAATATTCTGTTACTAAAGCCCACAAAAGGGGATATTTATTAAGAAATCGAAGGAATCGATCTTATAGCTGAGAATCGATAATATGAAAACCCATAAGTGTTACATAGGACACAATTAATGGAATGCCAAGAACATGAATTACAATACTATGTAATAATTACAAAAAGGTTGAACGCATTTAGGAATGTTTAATATAGTTAAGGTCATGTTGCAAATACGTGAAACAGAATAAAATTCCATCCAAATCGGACTTAAAAATGTCGATTATCAAATAATCGATTGCAGGAACAGTAACATATCAATAAACAGTAATTTCAGTATTGACTAATGCAATATTTTCGGTTACAGTATTGTTGTTTGAAATAATATCAAATTCAACATAATGATTTGCAATACTGTCGTTTGTAATAATATAGATTTCAATATTGTTGCTTGGAACACTATCGCCTGAAATAACATTATCAGTGCGCAATGTAATTGGACAACAGTTTGTAGAGACGAAAACGTCGATTAAAATATTGTCGTTTGCAATATTGTCGTTTACAATATTGTTGTTTTCAATGCTGCTAGTTCAACATGGTCGATTGCGGTAATTATAATTGAAAATTGTCAACTGCAATAAAAACCCACAAAAATGTCCAACAATGTAACTTCCAACGATTATAATGTCAAGATATGAAGTCCAGGAACTTGATAAAGTCAGTTTACGAAATGTCGATTTACATATTGCTAGTAACGTGGATTGAGATAATTTGGATTGCAATAACGTGGATTGCAAAAATATTAATGACAACACTATTTACTGAGAATGTTAACAATACGATAAGATTTTCAAGAATTGCTACGTCTGGAGCACAACAATATCGAACTGAAGAAACGTCAGTTGCAATTGCAATATTTTTGTTTGCAATATAGCTGATAACAATAATGTCTATGCTAATATTTGTTTGCAATGCTGCCTACTGCATTATTGTTGCTTGCAATAATGTCAGTTGCAATATTGCTATTTCAGTATTGTCGACTGTGATAATTGGAATAGAAAAAATGCTCTCTGCTATAACATTTTTCTTATATAATGTTCACAAAAATGTCAGACGTGCACAAACAAAACCACTATATAGGGCACTACTATGGGAAACATCTGACTTTTATGGCATATGGAACACAACAATATCGAACTATAAAATATTCGATTACAATATTGCCGTTGACAATATTTTTGACTCATATACCGTCTATGACAATATTTTGTATATTTTGCAATAATATCATTTGCTGTACTATTGTTTGCAATAATATTGAGTGCAACATTGTCAGTTGCAATATTCTTGTTTCAATATTGTCGATTGCAATAATTGCATGGGAAAAATGTCAACCGCAATAGTTTGTATTTAAAAACTTCAGACGTGAACTGACCAAAATTCTATTGGTATACCACTGTCCACTGTCTGTAAAACTGTGAATTATAGCACTAATAATTGGAACTAATTTAGAATGTATGAAATATTATTTAACAAATACATTTTTATGGAAAGCAATTAAATTTTAAAAACTTGGAGCACAGAAATGTCGAACTACGAAAACGTTGTTCGCAATATTGTTGATTGCTATAATAACAATGACAATATTTTGTAGCAATATTATCGTTTGCAATAATATACAGTGCAACATTGTCAGTTGCAATATTGCGGTTCCAATATTGTCAATTGCAGCAATTGTATTGCAAAAATTCAATTGAGATAACATTGATTATAAAACTGTTAATTACAACACTAATTATTGCAATGATTTAGAAGGCAATATTATTTAACACAGGTTTTTATGGAAAACAACTATATTTGAAAAATCTGGAGAACCGAAATGTCGAACTGCAAACAAGCTGCTTGCAATATTGTCATTTGAAATATTATTGATTGCAATAATAACTATGACAATATTTTGTTCCAATATTACCGTTTGCAAAATTATCGTCTGTAACATTAAATTAATTGCATTGCAAAAACGTCTAATGACATAGTATTTACCTAAAAAGTGTCGATCAAAAAAATTCAAGCGTGGGCTGACGAAAATTCAATTGAAATAACATTGATTGTAAAAATTGTTAATTACAAGAATAATCATTGGCAATGGTTTAGAATGCAATATTATTTAACACCGGTTTTTATAGAAAATAACTACATTTCAAAAATCTGGAGAACCGAAATGTCGAACTACAAAAACGTCGCTTGCAATATTGTCGTTTGCAATATTGTTGAATGCAATAATGTCTATGACAACATTTTGTTGCAATATTATCATTAAAATATTGTCGTTTGCAATAATAGAGAGTACAACATTATCAGTTGAAATATTGAGATTTGAATATTGTCGATTGCAGTAGTTGCATTGTAAAACTGTCCACTGCAAAGGTTTTTACTTAAAATTGAAAATTAAAATGATTATATTTCAAAAATCTGTAGCACAAAAATGTCGAACTACAAAAATGTGGCTTATAATATTGTCGTTTGCAATATTGTTGATTGCAATTATGAATATTATCGTTTTCTAAATTATAATTTGCAATACTGTAGAGTGCAACATTGTTAGTTGCAATATTGGGATTCCAATATTGTCGATTGCAGTAATAGCATTGGAAAAAATGTCCACTGTAGTAGTTCTGACTTGAACTGACAAATATTCAATTGGAATACCATTTTTTGTAAAACTGTTCATTGCGGCACTAATTTAAATTGCAATAAATATTAGTTAACAAACCATTTTTTAGGGAAAATAATTACATTTCAATAACCTGGAGCGCATATATGTCGAACTGCGAAAACGTCGCTTGCAATGTTGTTGATTGCAATAATGACTATGACAATACTTTGTTGCAATATTATTGTTTGCATAATTGTTGTTTGCAATAATATACAGTGCAACATTGTCAGCAACAATATTGCGAATCCAATACTGTAGATTGCAGAAATTGCAATAGAAAAAATTTCCACTGCAATAGTTCCGACTTAAAAATGAGAATATGAAATGTGAAGCGACGAAAACGTCGATTACAATGCTATTGTTTGTAATATTGTCGTTTGCATAGCTTTTACTTAAAAGTGTACATAATAAAAGATTCAGACGTGGGCTGACAAAAATTCTATTAAATAACATTGATTGTAAAACTTTTAATTACAACACTAGTCATTAGCAACGATTTAGAATGCAATATTATTTAACACAGGGTTTTATGGAAAATAACTACATTTAAAAAATCTGGAGAACCGAAATGTCGAACTACACAAACATCGCTTGCAATATTGTCGATTGCAATATTGTTGAATGCAATAATGTCTATGACAATATTTTGCTGCAATATTATCATTAAAATATTGTCGTTTGCAATAATATAGACTACAACATTATCAGTTGCAATATCGCGGTTCCAATATTGTCGATTGCAGTAGTAGCATTGCATAACTGTCCACTCCAAAGGTTTTAACGTAAAATTGCCAACCCCAATATTTCAGACATGGACTAACAAACGTTCTGTTGGAATAACATTATTTGAAAAACTATTAATTAAACACTAATCATTGGCAATGGTTTAGAATAGAATATTATTTAAGAAATAGGGTTCTATGGAAAATGATTATATTTCAAAAATCTGTAGTACCAAAATGTCGAACTACAAAAATGTAGCTTGCAATATTGTCATTTGCAATATTGTTGATTACAATAATGAATATTATCGTTTTCAAAATTATAGTTTGCAATACTGTAGAGTGCAACATTGTAAGTTGCAATATTGTAAGTTGCAATATTGCGTTTCTAATATTGTCGATTGCAGTAATTGAATTGGAAAGAATGTCCACTGCAATAGTTCTGACTTAAACGTGCCCATCACAAAAATTTCAGACGTGAACTGATAAATATTCAATTGATTGTAAAACTGTTAATTACAACACTAATCATCGGCAATGATTTAGAATACAATGTTATTTAAAACATAGATTTTCATGGAAAATAACTACATTTTAAAAATCTGGAGAACCCAAATGTCGAACTATGAAAACGATTGCCATATTGTCGTTTGCAATATTGTTATTTACAAAATTACGAATATAATATTGTCGAATATTACAATGCAAAAAATGTCAACTCAAATAGTTACGAGTACAAACCTGCCCAACACAAATGTGAAACGGTGATTACGCCAGAGTATAAAAATTAAGAACTCGATAAAGCTAGACTTCAAAATGCTCAGTTTACAAAAATATCGCTAACATTAATGCGAACTTTCAAAAATTAGAATGCTATAACGTCGATTGCAAAAGTATTAATTACAGCACTATTCGCTATGAATGATTTAGAATTTCTATAAGAAATTAAATTTCAAACACCTAGAGCACAACAAGGTCGAACTACAAAATCGTTTTAAATACTATTCCTATTAAACTGTGACCAAAAGAGATAGTATCTTCTATATTGCAAAATCTACACTGCAATAAATCCAATTTAAAAAACTTTACAGCCCACAATTTCGATGTCTGATATTAAAAACGTTGAAAGCAATATCGTGATATATGAAAATAATATTGAATTGCGGGAACTCCAATAGTAATAGTGGCAACTGCAACAAAATCTATTGGTGTAATATCGGTTGCAAAGATAGTCTTTAATATAGATTGCAGCATTTTAACCTTAACAAAATATCTAATACAGACAATTCTACAACAACAACCTATAAACTCAAAAATCTGAAACTGAATGCGGATTGGCAATTACGTCGTTTTGAATAATTTTACATAAAAATTAATATAAATGCAAATATGATCAATTATTAATAACCAACAATGTTGCCGACTGCAATAATGTGGTTATAAAAAATGGCGATTGCAACCATGTGGAATATAAAAATCTCCATACAATAACTTATAAAGAAAGTACTAATCTAAAACAACAACAAATCCCAACGAACCCAATAACATGACTATGATGTAATAAAATATTTTTTAAAGGACAAACTCATTTTTCTTTTTTATTTTGGTAGATTTCATCATGAGTTAAATGATAGTATAAAAATTATGATTTTGTTAGGTAAAATACACATAAAGTTCAAACAATGCAGAATTTATTTTAATGAAAATAAGAACATTACGAAAAAAATTATGTAATGGACAGTTTTAAATTGTCCACTATTAACCAGTTGGCATTGACCAGTAAGTATGTAAATACTTTATATTACACGCCCAATAATTTCCGAACTGATACTTTGCATTTCTACGAATCCGACGTCTTAAATAGTCTAAATTGTTTGGCCTACTAGAATAAACTTGCGATTTCACATGACCCCATGGAAAGAAGTTTAGCAGCGTTAAGTCAGACGATTACGCAGGCCACTCGGACAGTCCTTGCCTTTCCTTCAAATGGACAGCGGTAATATTATTGGGAAAAATTTTGTAACACTTGAAAATATGCAAAATCTTCCTAACCATCATCACGCTATATTTCCCTATCATACATTGCTACAACCACTTAATTGAATTAAAGCTCATAAAGTATCTATTTTGATGTTACACGTATATTAACTATGTTATTGGACACATCGGGATTTCTTCTTATTTTCAAATCTAAAATCATACAAAACCACATCTAGATAAATTAAGAGCCATTGCAAGATATTACCTCATATGTTAAGAAGATTTAGGTCTCACTGGAGTTATTTGAGTGAGTTGACAATCCTTAGATTGTCCTGCGACCTCTTGCACGCTCTTTCGCTTTTAAAGCGCTCGTTCGATTACATCTAGAGCACTTGCAAATCCTTGAAAAGGAAAGAATGAACCCCTGGGTGCCCACCCGGACTGTTGAGGGCTGGTGATCGACGGCGACGGCTAAAAGGGCTCGACATATTTCATTTCGTAAACAATTTTAAAAGGGAAACGCATCGCCGTAAATAAACATCGCCTAATGCCGCCCGCTCTGCAAGTCTTTTATAAATTTATTACTTTCTTAACTAGTTAAAAACAAATTCGAAACTCTGCAAAAGGGACTGGGAGCGGCGGAGGGATGCGCCGGGACGGCGGAGCCCCGCGTAGTCACAGTTTTGGGATCCCGCGCGTATTGAAGACTATCATAAATCTGTCAAGCAACTTTGTACACATCCCTTACGGAGGCCTGAAAAGAGGTATTAGTGGTTTTACGGCAGATTTGCATCCGCGAAGTTGGTAGCAATGCGTTTTCGCGTCCCCCGGGATACTTTACAATGTTGGATACACGGTTGGCAATCTCTCGCACAGATTTATATCCTTAGTTGGAAATTCCGCGATTTCGCCTAAATATGGAGTTTTTAGGACGCGATGGGTTCTTCTTTCATATCCTTGCTCTCTTTCAAGGTGCACACTTTTATTACACCCCTTTATGAGACCGTATAAGAAATGTTCCGAAAACACCGGAAAATTACTGAAGGGGAACGTCTTGAGAAAAAATTCCCTATTTATCTGTTTATCCATTTTATAAACATCGCGTGAAAAACCCTAATAACAATTTTTTTATTAACTAGGTAGACCTTTTATAATAGTTTTCTATTAGTTCGTGCTAATTATGAATCAAATACCAGAAGGTGTTCAAAAAAGGAGGAGGTAGATGTTCAATTTTGTTTAGGTGAAGGCCTGTCTGATTCTACTAATTATGCTTTAGCCTACATAACCTCGCTATTGCGTTATATGCCACGTAAATTGATAATTGGTGTGAAAAATATACAGCTTTTAAGATATGACCACACAAGTGGTGTTACGGGCCAAACGAACTTTAAAATGAGTGAGCGCCACCTTCCAAATCCCAGCAGGTTCTCGTGGAAGGCCGAGAAGCCAGCAGCTTACGGGAATCGGACTCACCTTTATTGTGCCTCCTCCTGTATATAATGTCTACAAAGTTCATGCACACAATAAAATACACCAGAATAAAAGATCGTACTACATTTTAACTGCATCCAAATCTATTGAATAAAATATAGCACACAAATCGTACAATTTAAAACAAGCAAAAAAAAGTGGGTTGGAACGTCCAAACTAAAGAGCTCGCCACCCCTGGCTTGCGATATTTACTTAAATAAACAGCTCAACGCAGCCAGCGACGAATTAATTAAACTTTAACCTGAATTGAAATTTGCCCTACTTTTAATATTAGGGAATTAAACTGTTCTATTTCTTAGTTAGCAACGAAGCACCGGTAAACAGGGAAAAACAATCACTGTATAGTACAATGGCAAGTTTTACCTTAGTTTTCTTCGGTAGGGAGTAGAGAGAGAGGAAGGCACAATTTGGGGTGTTCCTAGGTTGTGAAGACGTAGGCAAAAATCGCAGGCACGCCCCTGCAGATTGGACCACGATGAAGACAACGTTATACGGGCCAAGACTTTCTTTGAAGAAAAAAATACGGGGAACTTTAGGAGCCAAATTCTCCGCCGCTGCACGGGATTATCACTTGCAACGGCTTAGTTGAGGGAGTCACGGGGTTGAAAGCTTTAATCCGACACAAGTCGAGAAAACAATTTCACTGAATTGTCGTTACAAAAAGCTGACACTCTGCTAATATTTTTAATCCCACACAAATCGACAATTATTCTGCCCCCAGCCAAGAAAAAAAAAGCGATACGGTATCTTAATTTAGCAGAGGCGCTGCCATAAAACTCCGACTGCACAACCACGTACGTTCACCCTCAGCAGATTGCGCTTACTTTCCTCCTGCTGCAAAATTCTCACCCAAACGTAATTATTCTAAAACAAAATCCTACCCGTGGAACTTCCGGGCCATCTGCAAACAAAAAATTCCAAGAACTGTTTTCGATCGGCGCTAAAGACTAAACATGCTTGACACGCGTTTCCTTTTGAAAGTTTCGAGAAAGTGGCCTCCCATAAATTATCGTTTGGGAATAATAAAATAATAATCGACTTCTTCTTCTTTTTCTTATGTACCTTGTTGCGCCCAGAATTGGGCATAGGCACCCTTATTCTTCCAATTTTCCCTATTTTGTGCAAACTCTATCCATTTTAATCCTGCCACCCTTTTGATGTCGTCGTACCAGCGTGTGATTGGTCTACCTCTTCCTCTTCTACCTTCCCATGCTCTCCAGTTAATAAGTTTGCTGTTCCATCGGTTGTCTGTTGTTCTGGCAACGTGTCCAGCATATTTCCATTTTATGTTTGTTATTGTTTGTACTATGTCGGTAACTTTTGTTCTTTGTCTGATCCATTCGTATCGTTTTTTGTCTTTAAGTAATATGCCTATCATAGATCTTTCCATTGCCCTTTGTGTCACTTGTAATTTGCGTATTGTTCGTTGTGTGAGAGTCCATATTTGAGCTCCGTATGTTAAGACGGGCAGTATGCATTGGTCGAATATCTTTGTCCTAAGGTGTTGTGAAATTTTCTTATCCTTTAGTATATGTCTGAGCTTCCCAAACACCACCCATCCCAGTCGTCTTCGTCGTTCAATTTCAACATCCTTATTTTGTTTTCGTGTTGTGATTTTTTGTCCCAGATATACATATTCTTCGATATTTTCTATTTGTTTTCCATTCATTATTACCTATTTCTATTTGTTGTGTACTCATTATTTTTGTTTGTCCAGATTCATTTTCAATCCGACTTTTCCTGATTCTACTTCGCGGTCTATAAGCATGTCTTTTAGGTCTTCTTCGGTAATCGAAACTTTTCGACTAATTTTTCAACCGTCAAAAAATTAACGAAGGGTAAACAACGTTTCCTGTGTACAATGAGATCTTGCTCCGTCTTGTTAAAAACAAACCTGCCGAAGTTCGTTATTGTGAAAGCTGATCTAGAAAGGAGCGAAATCAGTAGTTTTTCCAAACTTTAAACCGCATATTTAGAAAAGGATATAGGATGTAGTACTGTAGTAGTCAACCTAGCACATTCCCTGTTCAAATTTCTTGCAAAACAATAGTAATAAAGCTCGTTTGTTAGCAAATATTGAACATGAGACTGGAGGTTTATATGAAAATATATAAACGATCTCTTGGTTTTTATACATTCGAACTGTATGCTGAAAAAGCTGAGTCTTGCAAGTAGTTATTAATCATCGCACTTAGACTAAGAATACGGCGAAATTCTGGTTCTGGAAAGTTTCAAGCAACTGTAGTGACTTCACTGTCATCAATTCCTAAAGGATAATATCCAACCGGACTTCTAGATTTAGAAAAAACCGGCCCTAAAATCAAAATTTAAAATGATTTTTAGACATTGCGCGCTAAAACGCGTTAATTTTAGGTCGAAACGCGTATTTCTGCCAAAACTACTACCAAAATAGTTCTTTCTGGGTCCATATGGAAGGAAATGCGGATTCTTTTTCTTAAATGGCAGATGGTATATTCTCACCAAAAGCTCCAATTGGTGTGATAAGTAACAAATTGATGTTTTATGTTGCTTCTGTAAGCTAGTCTAGCAACGTTTATAGTTCGTTCACTACGTTTTCGTAGTCTATAAAACTATTCACTTTTCATCCAACCTGTCCTGTTTATGAAAATGTTTGAGCAGCCCACTCGAGCCATTTGTTATCAACGGAAACTTCTAGATGTGGTGGTTGAAATTCGTGGCAACTCTTCACAGAATACGTACAAATTTCGTCTACTATTAAATAAGAAAAATTCAATCATAAATTCCTTGTAATCTAACGTGCAAATCATTTTGGAACAATTAAATAAAGTAAATTATCATATATTATGCAATCAAAAAGATATTAGTCATGAAAAGTCCCGTTTCTTGATAACGAAAGATTATCTGCCGAAACCACACAAGAATCCGAAGAAAACCATTATGACGTCTTTGTATCCATGAACGAAGCCTCTGGTAATAGTTCTCCATTCCTTCTTACTAATATTGAACACAATAGATGATTAGATAAATAGTTGTTTCAAAATTTCAGCGCGCTACATGAAATCCTAAAAGAATTAAGTTGCCAGTTTGAGAGATTTATTTAGAAGACAAAGAAAAATAGAAAATTTTATTTTCCTTGTTGGTAACAGTACCTGCAAAAACAAAGAAAAGCAATATTAACATAACCGATATTTGTGGAGAAATTCGTGTTAAATAAGCACCCAATTCGTTTAATTCCTGTAAATTAGAAACGCTTAGTTGCAAACTTCCGAAGTGGCTCTAAATTTAATGCCAGAACAGCCACCTCGATTGCAGCCAAAGCTTTTCGGTTTGCATAGCTGTAGCTCAAGGTGAATTAGACAGTTGCATACTTACCTAAGTTTGGAACAATGTAATTTTGCGGCGAACCTGTATTAAATTCAAGCTGCCTGACTACTCCTACCCTAGGTTATTGCATACTATAGTATATATATGGAAATTTACAAATATTGGTCTCCATCAATCAATATCCAAAAAATTAGGATAGGATCAGATACCACTTTATATATGAAAACTACAAATACACGTAATAACACAAGTCTCCAGCAGATTGGATTATTGGGGACTATATTATATTTGAAATTACAAATATCGGAGTAGCATGAATCAGTTTCCAAATAATTCGATTATTGGTTACTCCATTACTATATCTGAGAAATTACAAACATGCATAACCGCATCAATCCGTTTCCTAAAAATAACATTATTGGATAACTACTGTATTGTAGCTGAGATATTTGAGATAGTCGTAATAGCAATAATCAATCTCT
>JABXWE010008124.1:0-42147 GCA_014611495.1 Limonius californicus | reverse complement strand
AATTTTGGGTATAGTAGGTACAATTAAGTTCAAAAGAAAGATTGTGAGTTTAAGCTGCTATTTACAATTGTTGATAATACTGCAAACACAGTATTATTCAAAAAAAGATGAAGGTAACTGCTCATGAATTTAAATTTGATCATTATCACAATATTTCAGTAAATTAAAAAAAAATACTTCTAAGAACAGCAAAATAAGTTGTTGTCGACAGTTTTTTATTACTGTACTTGCCAAATTATTACCTGCTGCAATACTAATAATACTTGGACATTTACAAATGGAGATTTAGTTTAAAAAAAAGGAGAAAGTTAACCATCTTCTCTAAATGAAAGTTATAATAATCTAAATTCAGCATGAACGTTTAAATTGTTATGTAAGTTTTAACTTTTCTCAGCGTTAAATCAAATTAAGTTAAATATGTATTATATTTTCGTGCATAAACTCACTTTAGTGATTAAATTACATATAAAAGAACTAGCAAAATTGGAGCACACAATGCTGTGTTTAAAATATCCTGCATATTCACAGTCTCCTGATTTAAACCCTACCAATTTGACAACATGATTGAAATTAAGTGTAGTAATTTTAGAACACAGATGCTAGAAATGTGTTTCAACCGTGAGATGTTCCCAAGTACTTATAAGAAACATAAATTTAAATTATGTGGTGTAAAAATTTAAATATGTATTCGTTTTCTATTTTAGGGAGCATAAAGTATTTACTGCACAAAGTAAATGAAACGCAAATCACAGCCATAATTATTTATTTTTGTTTGGAAAATTATTATATTCAATTATTACATAGAGCTTTTCGTCTTTCAAAGTTTTTGAACATTCCTACGAAAATATTGATTTTCGGAAATCGCATGGTCGTTACCAATAGAAGAATTAAGATATGCTTTTGAAAGCAATTATGTTGTTCTAAACACGTAATATACAGTGCAAATCTGTAAGGTAATTAAAAAATAAGTAAGTCTAAGTACGACGAAGTAATATGAATAAACTATTATGTTGGTTTTGCCATTCTGTACTTCTTTTTCTCTAAAACTGGCTGTTGAAGTAGATATGGTTTAAATATGTAATTTAAGTACAATCTGTAATACATTAACAGCCTTTCACGCCCCACTGCTGTGCACCGGCTTCTTCTCTGCCCCGTGCTTTTCCTCGGAGTTACTGTAGAAACAAGGGGGACCTACAGTTTACAGTCGAATCCGAACAACAGAACTTCCACAGAAGGTTTTATGGCATTAAAAACTCACGCTTGCAACTGAATTGAAGAATACTGTGCGGTGAGTTGCAGCACAAAATTTGTATACACTCCTGGGAAATCGACCCTAATAATCGACATTTTGCCTAAAAAGCCAGCACTCTGTCAACTGAGTTATTCGTTTGTTATAACCATCAACAATTAATTGTAGAAGAAATGGAATTGGACGAATCGTGGTCATTGTCAACAGTCTTTCACCTCCTACTGCTGAGAACTGGCCGCTGCTCTGCCAAGTGTTTATCCTCAGCCTTAAATGGAAGTATGTGGGATTTACCGCATTACAGGGCAATACTAAAACAAAAATTACATAATGTTCAAATAATGTAAAATTTAAGAAAGTAGTCGGAACGGTCGGAGGAAAATAAGGAAATGTACAGAGTGTTCCATGAAAAAAGCAGAACACCCATAGCAATGCAAGAATACATAATGTACAGGATATTTCATTATCAAAATAGAGAAATTTAACTTTATAACTTTTTTTCTTAATTTGGTTCCTCTTTATTTACGATCTGCCCATCAATACAGGCATTCAGTAACTTCCATGACATTGCTAATGTCTTGTGGGTAATTGCCTAATTAGCAATTTCCCTTTATAACCTAAAATAGTTAGGCTTTTGATTACTATATACCTATTGAATATAACTGTAACTATAGCTAAAGCTAACAATAATTAAAAAGCTTGATTTAACATTTAGTGATTGAAATATTTAGGAAAATCTATTTGGTAAATCCAAGGGTTTGAGCCTTTTGAGTCGTCGCACTACACGAACATTTAGTAGGTCACTGGCTAAATTATTTGGATGTACACTGAGCCGCGCACGATAATTACCACTCAACTTCATGACCATTTCGCTAACCGAACTTATTCCAATATCGCGACTTATAATATCATTTGGAACATACCAAGGGGCATTCACTATTTGACGTAGTACTTTCGATTGAAATCTTCGGATTATATTTATGGAAGAATTTGCTGCTGTAGCCCATAACTGCAAGCCGTAAGTCCAGATTGGTCGTAAGATTGCTTTGTAAAGACGTACTTTGTTGGCTGTTGATAGCTGTGAACTTCTGCCTAGCAACCAATACATTTTCCTGTATTTAAGTCCTAATTGCTTACATTTGGCCCAAATATGCTGTTTCCAAGTGAGAAGTCTGTCCAAGTGCATCCCTAGGTACTTAACTGAGTCTTGTTGACCATTGATGAGTACTGGCGGGCAAGTTTCTCTTCTCAGCGTAAATGTTACATGTGCTGAATTTGTTTCATTGACCTTAACTCGCCATTTTCTTGACCACACTTGTAATTTGTTAAGATGAATTTGTAATTGCTGGGATGCTATGATGGGGTCTTGATGGGATGACAAAATAGCTGTGTCATCAGCATATGTAGCAATGGTTGTTACTCTGGTAGTGGGTAAGTCTGCCGTATAGAGCAAGTATAACAGCGGACCCAGAACGCTCCCTTGGGGCACTCCAGAATTGATTCGGTATAAAGTAGTAAACTCTCCTTGTGTTTTCACTAAAAAGTGTCTGTTGGTTAAGTACGATTTGACTACTTGGTAGAGATCTGATGGTAACACTTGCTTAGTTTTGTAGAGTAAGCCTTTATGCCAGACCTTATCAAAGGCCTGACCAATGTCAAGAAATACCGCGGAGCAGTATTTTTTTGATTTCTAGCGCATTATTTATTTTATGTACTAATCTATACACCTGTTCGATCCTAGAGTGCTGCACACGGAAACCAAATTGGTGTTGTGGTAGAACTTTATAACTAAATATGGTTTTTGTTAAGCGTATATTTCAACACCGTTCAGTGTATTTATTATTTTTTTAGTCATAATGCAGAAAGAAGACATGCGTAACCTACGAATACAGTGAGTATAAATCAATACAAGATGATAAACAATTGTTACAAAATCAAATCGATTAAATAATTGTATTTATTTATCTACCGCTATCCGCTTTCGTTCAAGAATGTATTAATCAGACAACGGTCTCGTTAAATAAAGTGCATTTTCTTTGGGATATTTATAACTAGCGCACAGTATTTTATCTTATAACACAAGTTACTACTATGTATCTGTCTTTCAGGCTGTAAACGAATTTATGTGAGGGGAAAGCAGAAGCACCAAGAATTATTTTTCGCTCACTTAAGTTTAGAGTGGTAATCAACAACAGCGGTCCCGAAATGCACCCAACACTCCTACAAGCTAAAAATAATGGTTGAGACAAAGATAATCGTTTCCATAACAAACTGTACTATGTGTAATTCTGTAAATTTACACTAGAGCACGAGCTATTACAAGATATTTATAAATGCGGTCATTTGTATTTGCCCTTTCAGTTGAACTATCCTGAAAATTCCGCCTGTCGGCGTTTTAAGGCTTGTTTTTGATTTCGCTCACAAATAAGTGGAAAATGTAAAGCTAGCGGTTGCGATATTATGTAGAAACCGAATAACCGAAAAATATCACAAAAGATACCCAGCAACCGCCAGGATAACAATTTGAGAGTGTTCCATGCGTTATTTGATATCAGCAGGATCAAGCAAATGGTTGTTCATTATAACTATAAGTTGGGTACACATTTCTACACGTGTTCAACGTAGGATCCTAAAGCGGAAATTCCGACAATTTCGCTGCTCGCAGAATCGTTACAGTTCAGTTCGTGCGCCTAATTCTAAAGTTATTAATAGAAGATTGAAATTCTATCTGAATCTGTAAATATATAGAAAAATACGGAAAGTTCTGCAATTAAAAAAACATGGATAATATTATCTGTATATGGAATTTTCAAAACTTGTTAAGTGTATGAAATGAAACTCTTACGTTCGAAGTAACTTTATTTTCCTATTCCCTATCGTCCAGTTTCTTCTTAAAGCCTTCCGTATTTCTGGTTCTTTCTACCCTGCTCGTCTAATACATATGTTTTCCATTTCTACAGACCTGTGGGTTTCTAGATTTATGTCCAATAAACCCAGCTTCCATTGCAAAATGAATCTGATTAGAATATTTTGTTATTGTGAAGATGTAATCAGAAACATGGCACGTTTGCACGATAGCGTACAAGTTTTCGTTTTTTCCTATAATAGTTTACAGATAAAGGGCTAGTTGGATAAATAACACAGGATTGAAACCAATTCTAGATAAAAACGTTTTTAAAATTCATAAAAATGTTTACACGTGACACATTGCAAATATTTTATTTGGCGTTACTTTATTTCGCGTTTCCCTATTTTGCAACCTTTTCAGGGCCTTTCCTCTCCTTATTTGTTCTCTTCTCGCGAACCCCAATACATACATTTCCCATGTCTGCAGAAACGGGGTTGTGACATTCTCCGTTCCAGCTCAACCGGTAAGCACGCGACTCTACTTACTAACCGACGGCCTGGAACTTCAGCGTATAATCCATTCTTGACATATTATTATAACTTTTACCTACATAGGAGTTAAGAAACTCTGCACATAAAATTTCATTTCTTGCACTTAATTTTACTCTGTCAGAGTCGAAATTTACTGAAAGGGGGTGAAACCTTTTGTACAGTTGTTGATTATGCAAGAATGTACGGCAAGGGGATTCACAATAGTCGTTCATGCAAATGACGAAAGACTAATAATTGAAACTGATCCAATAAAAGTTATTTTAAGATATTGATCGAATACCTACAATTAATGTTTTTGAAGGTAATCAACCTGTAACAAAACAATAATTACGATAGCTTACAACAGTTCTTTTAAATCGGTGAGTTTTATTTTATTTAGTGAAATTTTAAACAATTTGGTTAAAACTATTCAATGTTGGAAGTATAGGATACTGTATTTGATTGAATAAGAAACGGATATTGTGCTTCATTAAGAAGAGGAGTCGATATCTCTACAGACAGACCATTAAAATTAAAATACGTTTGATTCAGTTTGGATTTCAATCTAAGTAGCGTATCCATATTTGTTAAAAAATAGTATATAAATTATATGGATGCAATTTTCGATATCATATTTTTGTGCTAGAGAGTTCTCGAACACCAAAAATACCAAGTTAAACAGGATTGGAGTTTTTTGGTAAGGGTAGTGTTCACCACTGTCTTTAACTGGTTAATACAGTTTCGGTCAAATATATTATATCACAATACAGAACAAAACGTTGAAGAGAGAATAATGCAGATTTAACCACCAACAGGACAAGCAGTAACTAACTTATATAAAAATATAAACATATTATATCTGCATAATATTAAACAAACAAAAGTAGAGGAAATTATCAAACAGATATTTAAATAAATGTGCGGTGCATGATAATTTACTTAGACGTCGATGTTTAAATATTCTGTTTTGGGTTGAGTACGAGGTTTACAGATAAAGTTTTAACACAACAGCCATGTCTATAATAATAATTACATTTGGTAAGTCAACCTATTCAATATAAAGTTTAATCGCGCATGTGGGAAAATGGGTTGTGATTTTATAGCTAAAATTTCGAGATTGAGGTCAAAATAAATTTCTCCACGTTCCTTGGGTAAAAAGACAGTACTGTTAACATTTTCTCATAGACGAAGAGCTTAGACACTATAGCAATTTGCTACTAGCCAGGAATAATATTTTTAGTTTCATGAACTTTTAAATAAGACCCAGATCTGTTTTGAATACTGATTTTAACTGGTTAAAGCACTTTCTGACCACTGGAATTTTTGAGTTAACGGGAGTTATAATCGCAATTGTCAGAAAATCGGAGTAGTCTCAATTGTTTTATATTAGACAGTGCAATCGAAAATGATTGAAGGTGCTAAGTCTGGCAATCGCGGTGACGAACGAACTGTTCTTATTAATCTGTCGTCCAAAAATTATCTTAGAAAATTCAACGGTGCACCTACTCTGTGAGTTGTTGCACCATCTTGCTGGGAGAACCCAATCATTGTGGAGATTATCGACAAATATTCTTAAAAATCGTTGGTAATTGTTGGCAATAATGTTCTCTTTAAAGGAAATTGGTCGAGTTATTCTTCTTCTCGACATTGCAATCCAAATCGTAATTTTAAGATGATGTAAAGATATGTATAAAGATTTTTGGTTAACCATGCACGATAGTATTGGGAGTTTACGTAATCACTAAGATGGAACCACGCTTCATCACTGAAAAATGTCACATCTAAAATATCACGATTGTTGAAGTTTTCACTATTCACAATTCTTGAGTGACACTTTGTATAGGTGTATATGCAGTACCTTTTTTGGAACATATCTACACGAACCGCATGGAGGACCTACAGTGTAAATGTTCAGTAACTCAGTTACAAAAACAATATTATGCTGGCAACCTGTTTCTCGACACTAATAATGTGTTGGAACTGGCATCTATCCGCAGTGGAATATCCTGTACAGTGCCTTCTGAAAGCGCAGATACCTTGTACTTAGATTTTTCGTTACAGACGCCTGTTTTGTGGTACCGTTGAAGAATATAATAGAACATTGTATAACGGACTGCTTCGTTTGATAATTGCTTCTGGAATTGATTGGATCGAAAGTAGGTTTCCAAAATAAATTTATCCTGATCAACTATAAACCCGATATTAACCTAAAATTATACACTTGTTATCCGTATTAAAACTTTTAGTCTTGTAAAACCCGTTAGTGCTTCAGGTTTGGCAAATCATAAACAAGGAAACAAAACTAAAACAATAAAGACAGTTCACATGCAAAATGACCACGCATAGTTAATGGACTTAAGGGATGTAAGTACAGAGAGATCATTAATACCAATGAAAAAGTACCTTTTACGGTGTTATCAAAATTTTATTCTAATTCCGCAATATAATGTTAGCTATTTTTGACATTTCATAATATTTGATTGTGTGAGAATTAGTATTCCAACCTTTCTAACAACCATGTGTAAAAGATCTTCATAAAAGTATATACTGTCTTTAAAATAAAATGTACACATACATTTGAAAGATTTCGTTGCCTATCTTCATGCTGTACCAAGATTGAAAGTAAATATTGACAACACGGATGTGGAAGGTAGTATTTTTTTGATTGGTAGTAATGATTTCTCTGTATAAGTATTGATAAACAATAGGTTCACGGACAAACCGAACGGATTCTTGACTATGGGACTAAATCGAGGTCACGTGCTCGTCAATCATTTTCGATCGCACTGTATTACTAAAACTAGTATCATGGTAAAAATCCGTTATTTTGAATTAGGGTTCTCTATAGAATGGTAGTTTCAAAGTAGCAGAAGACCTTCTCTAAGAAAGGCTACCAGCAAACATGTATAACTGTCGTTTTCGGAGTTTTTTCAAAAGTCGCAATACAGTTTTATAAACTTACTGGAAGCGCCCTGTACATATAAGATGACGCAAGACTACGATACACTCTACATATTTAATATCTATCATTCAAGCATACGCAGTCATAGATGGTTTCAGATATTTATGATTCTATTGATTTTTAAATTTTCTACGGTTCCCCTTATGTAATTATAAATGTTTACGTGTGTCTACATTTTCTGTAACGATCATCAGAAACTCTTTAGTTTAATTTAAAGAATTCATAATTATGCATATACATTTCGAGGCTAAACTATTCTGGTGCGTGCTATCACTTCTGAATCACTCTATATATTTAAACCTTTAGTACGGCATACACAATATAATATTCGAGAGGGGGATACGGTTTCAATGTCAATAATGTGTGGCTAAGATGTAACAACACTAAAGCTGGTTCATGTGGGTGCGTCTATATGGTTGGTGTTACAAAGCACCAGTATCTTTATGGCCTATAAATAGTTACCCTGTGCTGCAGAGGAGCTATTTTCACAACCAAGAAAATCAAATGGCGTATAATAAAGTTATGGGAACAGGTCTACCTGTTAGTGCATAATAACTCAAAATTAGTTTCACTTGGGTAATTGGCTACTTTAAATCACATTAGATCTTGTTTAAGGTAAAAATCTTGAAATCCCCAGAGTTAATTAGGTAAAATTTAAGTCTACTTAATGAATTTGTATCATTACGATTAGCAAAGGACTTATCATATCACAGTTTTTGTCTTAAAGATAATATCTATTTAAATTGGTTGAAGCAATTATGGGCTGGATGAATGAGATTACATGAAAAAAAAACTTTAAAAAAATATCAAGTATTGAGACGAGATTAACCCAAAAGATTTAAACTTTATTTGACAGACAAGTAAAGTCCAGTTATTGATTTTGTATTAGTAAGATTGGCAAAGGTCATGTATTACATGACTTGCCTTGATAAAGCCTAGATCCACTAGGTATCTCGAATATATAGAGAATGACAAGCAGACTTTAGGTTAGATAAATATTCAATGGAATTAATTGGACTAAAGCATTAACAGATGCAATCAGATATCCGTTCCGTTCTTATCGGTACTTCTGGCTATTTGAAAAGGCCCCCTTTAAATCTCAATATTATACTTTAAACTATTTAATCGTGACGTTTGCATTTCAAGATTTTACAGGGTATTAAAAAAATTATGAATAGATTCGCTATTTGATTTATACTAAACACCATCTTGACGTGGAGGTGGGCTAGAGGTCAGCGCGTAACTTCTACGCTGAAGGTCTGGGGTTCAATTCCCAGTACCGGAACATCAAATTTTTAACAGTCGTTCTCCCATGCAATGGGATGCCAAACCAGCTAGGTATTCTGTCTAGTAAATATTTTCTGGTGTAGAAGTGTCAACACTTTCCTTGGTTCGCAACCCACACGTTAAGCTGTAGGTCTTCTATGTCTGTGGTATTCTAAAACTGGCAAACAAGTAGAACACTTGAAGAAGAAGAAGAAGAAAAAACACAATTTATCTAACTCTGTTGTACACTACAAAATTACAAATCAGTATAAAATAAGGTATTCAATTATTTATAAGATCAATACAAGGAATATACTGATTTTGTATAAAATTACAACTTGATATTTTATTGAAAATATGCATTTTAACGTTTAGGAACCTAAAAAGATTTTCTCTACAACTATAATATAATGTATTCGATACATATACCTTTTTAGTTGAAGAATGATAGATATTCTCCATTTCCGTTGGATTCTGTTCTCTATTTCAGTGGGATTCTGTATCAGAATTCAACGATAAATTGCGGAACCGGAATCTAGTGGGCGTGGCATGTTAGCGCTTGAGATCTCCCACTTGTTTTTGAAGTAACTGTCAAAAACAGTTTTAAATTTTCGTATTCGTATAAACAGTAAGAACTAAGTATGAATAATTCAGACAGCGAAAACGCTGAAATTTGTTCGCCACCAGAAATAACGGAAACCGCGAAAACGACGTGTATTAATTTACTGCCGAAGAAATCGCAGAAACAGTACGCAATGGTGTACACGGCGTAAAATGGTTGTGGCTAGTGAACCGACATACGTCCATCTAAAGCAAAATTTTTATTATACTGATTATATATCGGGATTATACAGGGTGATTCTAAACATGTATGAAAATTTTTAACTATATACTGCTCAGGTTATTTACATTACGAACCGTTAGGGCTTCAACGTTATCTTACATAAATTTAGTAAAATGTAAATAATTGTTTTGTTTCTTGTCCGATTTTGATAAACTTTAGTATTTTGAATAGCTAACAGTTCAAGTTTAATTTAATCAGGTACGAGGTGTGCTTAATTGAAACTTATCTTTGCTTTATAAAAAATTTATTCAACAATTTAATTACGCCTTTCTACAATTGTTGATATTTAAATAAATGCTATCGGTCGCATAGCGGGGCGCTGCGGATGCCGGTCAAACGGTATTCGTAGTGCAGTACAATCCGTGCTGGTGAGTACTCGGATTGGTAGACCAATATAATCTCAAATGTAACCGATCGTGCCTGACAATCGTAAACCATGTAGTGGAACTTCTCTTCTCTGTTCAACGGGTTAGGTTAGCCTGCTCACTGGCATACGTGCAAAGAGAGCTCACAAAACCTACTTCATTGTAGGTAGTTAACAGGCCATTGGCCTAAACACAGAAGAAGAAGACGAAGAAGAAATAAATACTACATTTTCAAGGATTTTTATTGAATTATTCAATTTTGTGCTACATAGATAGAGCTATAGAACTGGTTTTATAGATGGCAATTGTGTTTCAATTTTCTAAAGACATTGCTAGTTTCGAAAAATATATTTATTTGCCCATAATGTATTTTAGATTATTTATTAAATTTTTCTATATGCTAATATCTAAAAAGCTTACAAGATTGTTTTGATTTTATTTACGGAGCTGGTTTTTCTATAATTTTTTCAAATTAAGAGCAGATGCGATCAAAATTTAAAATGCAAATAATATTTAAGAGTACGAAAAATAAGCCTTCTTAGTAGCACATTTTTTTAAAAAAGCTAATAAATCACTAAAGTCATGTTCCAATTCAATGATTTTTTGTGCAATTGTCTAGTTTTAAAACTGCCACCATTATACTAAGCATTAGGTTCTTGCTTGACTTTGTTTATCTTCTATCTTAGCGTATAACTTCGATTTGATTCCACTTCTACCCCACTTGGGTACAATTTTCTAAGTTAACGGGTACGTTTATGGTTATTATATTTTTGTCTAATAATGAAAGTTGAATACGATTTTTTAAGAATGGAACTGCACTATAAATAATTCTATGCTTTTAAGTAGTTAACTGGGAACAACATTATGATTTCCAATTTTTTTGAATGTATCCTCTTGCATTTGCTGCGTGGGCGCCTATGATTTCTGTGTACGTCGAATCTTCTTACATATGCAAATTCACGTTTTACGTTTATGGACTACCTAAGCTTTTATTGCCTCTTTTACAACTTAAATTGAGAATTGAGTTCATAAAATTTAAATAAGTTTCATATTGAAATCAATAATATTAAACGGCGAGGTTGATATGTAACACTCAAAGCAAACACGTAGAGTTCGTTTTTCTATTGTAGACCTTTAAAATCACTTTAACAAATCATTAGTGGCTCATTATCTCTAAACAAAATGAGCAGAGATAAGATAAACACCATTACGTCCTTACTAAAACGGGGGTCATCGACACGCAGCGAGTGTAGATAATTAATTTCAGCTGTGGATAAGGAATTGTTATCCATGAAAATTTTGAAATTTAAAGTGGAAATAGATGTACAGGCCTTAGCCATGGTACAAAAATAAATATGCTTCCTGCAGTACATTAAAATTAATATTTATTCAAAAGTGATAAGAACAGACTTACTGAAGCAATCTCCCATTTAAAGTTCAAAGAAAAAGAAAAATAACAAGACTTACGTATCAGCTAATGTTTTCATTTACATATTCATATGTGTTACGAGTCTCTAGCGTCGTCGTTTCATGTTATGTAGATTATTATATTTAGCTTATTTATCATTTATGTAACAAAGAACTGCAAGTTTAACGCTATATATTACAGATTTAAGTACATGTAAATGCATGCTAACTTCAAAGTAAAATTGTGGTTACAACGTTCTACTTGGCAATAGCATTTTTTTTATTTATCAAACTGCAAGCTCCACACAACGCGACCAAATAAAATTGAATGTAAAGCCAAACTTTAACAAAACTTTGCAACGGCAATGAAGTTTATGAGTAGCACTAGAAGTTAATAGTGACAGTTTCTTGTTGGTAAAACAAAGGCTGTAAAATGAGATTACTTAGACACTTATTGAGATAATTTTTAGTGAAATATATGGCATCTACTTTAATTTTGCCGTTCGGGAAAATCTTAAGAGACGATAGGTATTATTAGGGAGATAACTATGGTGGGACTATCTAAAACATTAAAGTAAATCTGTTTCTGGGTTTTCTGGGCAAATAAACGATGAACAAGACACATTTGTGGATTTTCCCATACTTTAAAGAGTTTGTTTATAGCAGTCAGCTTGTATCAACATTCGAAGGTTCAGCACTATCACATTCATTGCAGATTATTAAAACATTTGAATGTATTCTTATATTTTGAAAAATATGTATGAGTAGTATACTAATTGTTTATTTTAAGACAAAAATATCTTTATTTTATATGTTTGGCACATTGTATTTATAACAGATAGTTGACGTACACAATAACATGAAAACGCGTACCTAAGTGCAGTTCATGTGGAAGTGAGACGGTCTTTACCAACAATTTTAGGTTCTTTAATCTTGAAGTTAATGAGTTCAGCCAAAAATAAAAAAATCTTAATTACGACTGCACTTTTGTAAATTTAAATTAACTTCTGCAACCAAAAATTACTCAAAGACATGGTTAATTTGCCTTTGCGGCTCCTTACTTTTTATAACAAAAGTTTACTATCACATTAAATTATTATAGAACTGTACATTTTAAATTTAATCAAAATCGGAGTACACGATTTGAATAATAGGGCACTATGTAACCTAGAATTTTAAGAAATTCGTATAAGCTCATGAAATCAGTAAGTTCAATAAACAAATATTTTGATGATAAGTATTGCAAATCAACATTATTTTCTAAAACTTTAATTGCAGATGTTTCCAAAAATTCGTAACGTCGTTATTTTTGATATTTGAGAATCAAGAAAAAAATCGCTGATATTAAAGCTCTGTATAATATCGTTAATACGCATTTGAAAAAAAATCTATCAGAAACATATCTACTTTTCGCGTACGGTTTTATGACATGTTAATATATGCAGGGTGTTCCGGTAGTGCAAAAGGTGGTTGCTATTTGTAATGTAAATATCGAAATACCGGGTGAGGCAAAAAATGCATAATGTTTGAAATGTAATAATTAATAGTGGGATGATTTTTTGCGTATTTAAAAATACTTTTAAACGTAAAAAATAACTAGGCACATCCTATAATTTGTAAAATGGAACGCTATGTATATTTTTATATTTTACGTACATGGGTTTCTCCAATTTATATTTAGTCATGGAGTAAAAACTCCAATGTAGTGATATCGAGCTACCGTAAGGGAACCTCTATTTATTAAGCATGTTCACACCAAAAATCGTTCCAGGTTTGCCTATTAGTTATTCAAAGGCTTATTTTCAATAAATATTTGTTAAACTTAATCTCTGGATATTATGTTATGCATTCAGATACAAATAGTTTGTGTTATAGGGTAATAAATAATTGTAGCTACTGAACTGTACTTTGATAATTATTGAATAAGCCTTAGATAAAATCATTTAGTTTGTTTGCTCTAGTTGGTTTGCTATCATCCTGTACAATATGCTTCTGTTACATATGCTTGGTAAGATGAGATGATAAAACAATGTTGCTGTTCAATGGCGAAAAATCCACGATTTATTAACAACTGTGTGGTTTGAGAAAGAGTTCTCAGATCTACAAAACTGTTTGTAGAAGCTTGTCTCTGAGTCTTTTTGTGAATTTTCGAAAATGTAGGTTTAGTTATCTGAAACATGCTTATTTTGCAAGTGGCAGTATGCAAGTTAGCATTATTATGAAGTTTTTCACAGACATTTAAAAAACAGAATCATCATGTAGCTTTCTAGTTAAAAATCAGATGATATCATCTATGGCTTTGGTTTACACGTAACAATTGTTTCGAAGTTTTATAAACTCAAAACTAATCATGATATCTAATCAAATAAATTTATATGGAGATTATTATGGTAGCTATGGGAAATCTCAGGAGGATTTCGCCAATTTTTATTTGTATGTGGAGCAAAAACTTCAATGTGGTGGTAGTGAAATATCTTAACGCAATCTGTGCACTTCTATTTATTAAAAATTATTTATAAAGATTCTATTCAGATTTGTCAAACTATTCAAATGCTTATTTTTAATAAGTATAGGTTAATCTCAATCACTGGATATTAAGTTATACGTTCATATATAAATCGTTTGAGTTATAGATAGAGTAATAAATAATTGTATCAACTGAATTATACTTTGATAACTATTAAATAAACCTTAAGTAAAGACATTTAGTATGTTTGCTCTAGTTGGCTTTATCCTGCACAATACCTTTTTGTTATGCATGCTTGATAAGATGATAATATACAGCAATTTCGATGTCCAGTGGCGTAAAACCCATTTATTTACAATCTTGTGGCTTGAGAAAGTATTCAAGATCTACAAAACTGTTTGTGATTCATTGCCGAAGTTGTCTTTGAAGATTCTTACGAATTTTCGAAAATGTAGGTTTAATGATTTGTAGCATGCTTATTTTTCAAGCAACAGTACGCAAGTTGGGATCATTATAAAGGTTTTGTATCGGCATTTAAAAAATAGAATAAATATGTAGCTTTCTTGCTCAAAATCAGAAGTTGATATCATATATGGTTTAGGTATACACGTAATATATGCTTCGAAGTTCCATAAATTTAAAAGTAAAGAGGTTATTTGATTTTTTCCATGCTACAAATAGATCTGCAGAGCTTATTATTGAAGAAATGGAGAAGTTTAGGAGAAGGTTTTCGCTAATTTTTATTAAGATATGAAGTAAAAACTTCAATGTGGTGATAGGATGGCGAACTACCTTCAGGCAACCTGTGCACCTCTATTTATTAAACATATCGATATCATTTATAAAGATTAAGCTTAGGTTTATTTTCAATAAATATAGGTTAATCTTAATACCTGGATATTAATGTATGCATTCAGGTGTAAATAGCTTGTTTTAAAGAGTAATAAATAACTGTAGCTACTGAACTGTACTTTGATAACTATTGAATAAGCCTGTAAATCACCGTCATTCTAAAACCTGGTGACCCCCAACAAACATATTTACAACGGTTGCTGACGATACATGCATACATACTTCCATCACATTTGACCCGAGAATTGCATTGCGAAATCTACATATACACCTTAATAAAATCCAGAGGTATTTAGCACATGGCGCATCAAGGCTAGTGAGACGAAACCCACCCATATAACGTAGGGAATCCTGTCTGTCAATCAAAAGCAAAATATCTTGAAATACATCTTGATTGTCGCCTCACATGGAAGAAACACATTTGGGCAAAAAGAAAACAGCTTGTCTTCAATTTTAGAAAAATGTATTGGCTCATCCCGACTCTCACTTGCAACTAAACTTCTATTATACAAAGCTATAGTGGAGCCGGTATGGACCAACGGGATCCAATTATGGGGATCAGCTAGCAACTCTAATATCGAGATCTTACAACGATTCCAGTCTAAAGTGCTGCGAACTATCGTAAACGCTCCATTGTACGTTCTCAACCAGGTGATCTACCAGGACTTCCAGATCAATTCAGTTAAGAAAGTAATCACAAAGCGCAGTGTCAAATACTGCCGAATAACTTAGCAGTGAATCTACTGATCAATAGAAACGAAACACGTAATTAAAGAGGTTTAAACCTCTAGACTTAATAAATAGATTTAATGTAAATTAAACTACGCTCTATGGATTCAGTGTGTCAAAAATACTTAATACTAGCTACGATGCTTGAAGTAGCCATGCTAACGGGCTATGCCACTACATGTTAACTTCATATCATACAAATTCCTAAATGCCCATATAGGATAGGTTGCAAATGTACATACATGTCAATTGAAAAAAAGGAAGATATAAATAGTTTGTGTTATTTTTATTCTTTCTTTATTTTAACCATTTTCTATCCGCTGGATATAGGCCTGTCTCATGATTTTCAAACTTTCTCAGTTTTGTGCTACGTCGTACCAATTTCGTCCTGCCGTTTTCTTTATATCGTCACTCCATCTTATATGGGGTCTTCCCACTTTTCGTTTTTCTGTTCTGCCCATGGCCTCCATCTAATTATCTTTCCACTCCATTTGTTTACTTCTCTGGCCACATGTCCTGCCCATTCCCAAGGGTAGCGCCACTGAAGAGGTCAGTGACGCTACCCTTCTAATGACGTCTTCTACTTTTGTTTTTGTTCTATCCATATGTTATTCTTATGGTATCTCAATGTGATTCATATTATTTTCCTCTCTATTGCTTTCTGGTGGACTTCTAGTTTGTTTCATCATTCTTTTGTAAGGATCCAGGTCTGTGCTCCATACGTTACAGCTGGCAGTATATACATTGATTATATAGTTCCGACTTGAGGGAGATGGGTAATTCCATATTCATTACGTCTTTTAATTTCCTATACACTGCCCAACCTTGTCTTATTTCTTTGTCTATTTCTAGTTTTTGATTATCTTTCCCAATTGTTATTGTTTGCTCAAGGTACACATACTTTGATACTCTTTCTATTTGGTCATTTTCTATTATTATTTCCTCAGCTTCAGCTTCTTCCTCCAGTTCTTCTGCATTAATCATACATTTTCTCTTGTTAAAGTTTATTTCTAGGCCGACTCTTGTTGATGCTGTGTGTATATCTATCAGCATAATTTTCAGTTCTTCGCTTGTCTACGCTGTGATCACAATATCATCGGCAAATCTTAGGTGGTGTACGGGTTCTCTTGCAATGTTTAACCCCCTGCCTCTCCAGTCTATACGTTTAAAGGTATCTTCTAATACTAATGTAAATAATTTGGGTGGCATATTATCACCTTGCCTCACTCCTCTTTGTATTTTAATTTTGTCGCTGTTTTCATGGAGCTGTAACTGCAGTGTTGCATATTTATATATTTGCTCGATTATGTTTGCGTATGTATAATCTATTCTGGCGTTTTTAATTGCCTGCAGCATCGCCCACATTTCTACCGTGTCAACGGCTTTCTTATAGTCTACGAAAGCTACCCAGGCTGGTATGATATATTCAATTACCTTTTCCACTAAAGTTCTCATGGTTTGCAAGTGTTCCACCATACTGAATTGTTTCCTGAAGCCCGCTTGTTCTGTCGGTTGGTTGAAGCCGAGCTTTATGGTTAGCCGGTTTATAATAATTTTCGAGAGTAGTTTGTGGACCTGGGAAAGCAAGCTAATGGACCGATAGTTTTCGAGGTTGTCTTTGTTGCTCTTTTTGTATATTAGAACGTCTTTTGAGTTTGTCCAAGCTGTAGGGATATTTTCTTCATCTCAACACCTGTTTAATAGCTTCTTTAGTTGTGCTATTAACACTTCTCTTCCTTCTTTCAGCATTTCTCCTACAATAACATCTTCCCCTGCAGCCTTCCCATTTTTTGTCTGTTTTAAGGCGTTTCTAATTTCCTCTTTGTGTTTGGTGGTCTTTCTTCCGAATTCATTATCTTTCTCCGTCTTTCTTCTGTTTCCACATCTTTCTATTTTTGATTTATACAAGTCATCATCATCATCATCTGACATGGAGCTGACTCGAAGGTCGATCCTGGATACGCCAGGCCCACCCCATGCCAGTAAAGTCTTCGTAAAATTCCTTACTACATTAAAAATTTCATTTCTGTCCGTTACGAGAACGCCGTCTTTGTTTATTAACTTAATTACTGCCTTTTTGTTACTGTTGTGACTTCGAAAGATTTTCATCCCTATATGCTCTTCCAGTATTTTTTGGGCTAGTTACGTTTTATATTTTCCTATATCTTCTTTTGCCATCGTCCTCGCTGTTTTGTTTACTTCTACATATTCAACTGTATTTTTTTTCTCACTGATTAAATTTCGTCTCTTTTCCAACATTTTCTTTGTTTTGTCAGCTTGTTATTCCTTTTAAATTTTGGTTTTGGTTTTACATATTGTTCAGCTGCTTTTTTCACTCTGTTTACTATATATTCATTTAGTCTATTTATATCCTCATCCTGATTTATCATGGAAAACTTTTCTATATTCGATCGGTAGTTTTCCGAGTTTTGTTTTACGATTTCATTGTGTTAATATATAATAATAATTGAAGCTACTGAACTGTACTTTGATAACTATTGAATAAGCCTTAGATGAAGACATTTAGTTTGCTTACTGTAGAGGCGGCCGTGGGCTAGAGATTAGCGCGTTAGAATTTTACGCTGAAGTTCCTGGGTTCAAATCCCAGTACCGGAACATCAGATTTTTAATGGCTGTTCTCCCTCGCAAGGCAATGGCAAACAAGCGAGATATTCTGCCTAGTATATCTTCTCTGGAGTAGAAGTGTTTACACTTCCCGTGGTACGGAGCTCACGTTAAGCTGTAGGTCCTCTATGTCTGTGGCATTTTAAACGCACAACACAGAGATAGGAGAGAAGATCGCTAAGTCTCGTAAGAGATAAAGCACTCGAAGAAGAAGAAGAGAACTGTACTTTGATAAATATTGAATAAGCCTTAGATAAAGACATTTAGTTTGCTTACTCTAGTTGGTTTGTTATCATCCTGTACAATACGTTTTTGTTACGTATGCTTGGTAAGACGATAGGGTAAAACAATTTTGCTGTCCAATGGCGTAAAATCCATCATTTATTTGCAACTGTCAGTTCGTAATTTAGATAATGGCCTTATTTAATGGCAATGGAAAACATATGGATTTGCCTGGGATTAATTTATGTATGAATGTAGTAACAGATGTAGATATTATGAATACTTTTCATAGTGGAAGTCACCATAGACTGGTTAGAGCTAAGATCTATATAAAACGGAAACTCGAAAGGAAAGGAATAATGGAAACGAAAGTTAAACAGAAATCAGATATGACAAAATTGAATGAAGACGCCGGAAAACCATAAAACAAAAGTTGAATGGAGTAGAACTAAATGAAAATGAAGAAATAAATGACTCATATCAAAAAATTTAAAGCTAATAGAAGAATCGTCTAAAGAGACAGCGGATAATAAGGCAAAAAAGAAAGATAAACTAAGAGAAGCAATCAAGAAAATGCCGGAGAAAAGAAGACAACTCATAACAGAGGATAAAAGACACACAATAGAGTATACAGAGGTTAATAAAACAGCAAGGAGAATGGCAACAGAAGACATCAGAAGATATAAGAGGAAATAGTTGAAAGGCTATTAGAGGAAAGTAAAGGAATGAACATTTTTCGCAGAGAAACAGTAATGGAAAAGGAAATAATAAATTGAAAAACATTTTTCTCAGAGAAACAGCAATGGAAAAGGAAATAATAAAACTGAAAGGAGAGGACGGAGCATCTATAACAGATAGAGATAAACTGCTGGTTAGAACAAAGGAATTCTATCAAAAATTATACACATCGCGAATAAATGATGAACAAAACAATACAGAACTAAAAAGTAACGTCATAAACGTGAACTCAGAACATATAGAGCCAATAGACCTGGAAGAAGTGAAAAATGCGCTAAAGCAAACAAAAATGAATGGAAAAGCAGCAGGAGAGGATGGTATATGTCCATAAATGCTGAAAGAAGCAGGGGACAGACTAAGTAGAGAGCTAGCAAGATTTTTCACCAAATTTATAGAAAAAGGAGAAATTCCGAAGAGGTGGGAGAACGCCATGGTGACACCGAAAATCTGGAAAGCAGTCTGCTACCACAAATTTATAAACTATTCTCAAGAATAATAATGAATAGATTAGTACACAAATTAGACTTCTACCAGCCAATAGAGCAAACAGGCTTTAGGAAGGCTTTAGTATCATCGACCACTTACAAACAATAAGGACATTAATTGAAAAGCTACAGAATATAACATCCATCTGTGGCTATGTTTTATTGACTTCAAGAAAGTCTTTTACAGCGTCGAAATGTGGGCAGTAATAAAAGCACTAAAAAGGCAAGAATTGACTACAGATATCATTGAGCAAATTTATAAAAGATCAACTGTCCAGTTTAAAATGCACGCAAACACCGAAAAAGTACATATAAAAAGAGAAGTAAGACAAGGAGATGTGATGTCCCCAAAACTGTTCACACTGGTTCTGGAGGACGTATTTAAGAAATTAAAATGGGAAAATAAAGGAATACTGGTAGAAGGAGAGCGACTCAACAACCTAAGATTCGCGGACGACATCGTTGTAATAGCATAGAGTAGAGAGGAAGTATAAACAATGATAAATGACCTGAATAAAGCTGCGGAAAGTGTGGGACTTGAAATGAACTTAGATAAGACAAAAGTAATGATAAATGAAGAAACAAACGCAGAGGTGGGAACAGAATCAAAAAGCTTTGAAAAAGTAGAGAATTATATATATTTGGGGCAGTTGGTGACCATTAGTAAAGAAAACCAAACAGCAGAGGTTGAAAGAAGAACAAGAATTGGTTGGGCGGCACACGGCAAATTAAAAGACGCAATGCAGATGAGGATACCAATGCACCTAATAAAAAAACTTTACAACCAGTGTATATTACCGGTGGTAACATACGGATCTGAAACGTGGACCTTCACCAAAAGCATCATAAACAAAGTTCGTGTGAATCAAATTGCAATAGAAAGAAGGATGCTGATCAGTGAACATAAGCCTGAAAGACCACAAAAACAATGAATGGATCCGAGAGAAGACAAAAGTAGTCGATATAGTGGAACGAGTAGCACGCTTGAGGTGGAACTGGGCCGGTCACGCAGTGAGAAAATAAGGGGGATGGTGTAACAAGATCATAAGATGAGGCCATGGGCAGAGAGTCGAAGCAGAGGTAGACCCATGATGAGGTGGTCGGATGATCTCAAAAAGACGGCTGGACTGTGCTGATACAGAAAAGCACAAAAAGAAAAAAATGGAAAACTATGGGGGAGGCCTATATCCAAAACAGGATAGAGAATGGCTGATGAAGAAGAAGAATTTATGTCTATTTACAGTTTCGAAGGTTAAATAATACAGTATAAGGGGAAGTAATATAGACTATTCTTTATTCTATGTTATAAATGTACGTATAAAAAAGCTTTACAATGACGCACAATATGTGTATTTTTACACGCATGTAAGACCAAAAGTCATTGAAAGCCTGGGAAACAATCATTGCCAAACAAAAATTTGTTTTCGAAAAAATTTCTTAAAAATTGCGAAACTGTGAAAGCCAGCCATTACCATTTAGATATTTTTGAAAATGTTTGATCAGTCTTTACTTCTAATGCTCAAGGACTATTAAATTACTTAAAAATGTATATCAATTGCTTCCATGATTTTTGAATAAACAACGGTCAAGAGAATTGTCAAAAATTTTTATGAACCGATCTGTTTGCGATTCTAAACTGATTTTCAAGCGAAAATCGAATTTCAATTTCACAATGTGGAAGCGAAATCCAGATTACTATTCTAAAATCCGGAATAGCGTTGGCCTTCATCTTCCTCTATTGCGTCTTTATTTTTAATATAAAAAAATATCATCTATCAATCTAGCTAATTATTTTAGAAATAATTTAACTTTCACTTTACACGGAAAAAATTAATTGAAGCAGGAAGTTTCCGAATTCTTTAGTAATTATTTGGTCGGATTTATATGCAATAATTACACAATCTGCTGTTAGTTGACTTTAACTTATAACAACTATAAATCTGGTAACTAATTTTTATTATAATATAATCATCAATCATGTGGAAATGGTTGTATCCTTAATTGAAACCAGTTTGAATTTAGTTTTGAATGGGCGAGATATAGGATGCGGTTTTCCAAACATATACGGTTGTTTAAAGCCAGTCAAAATTTTGTACTGTTTAGTAAGCAACAGTTTTGTCTTTATTTTTCCCTCATTAGGTCAACCACTTATACTTTCTGTCCAACCAGTGTTTTCATTTAAAATGTAGGATCTAATAAACGTTTAAATAACGCGTACTCCAATATAACCAATGCAGAATATTACACAACAAAAATGTAAACATCGTAAACCAGAGGAATATTATTTCCTGAGTATTTTCTTAAGCAGCCTTTACGTTTACTAAAATTAGAAACTTTGTTTCGTTAGTTATAAATTAATTAAACGTTAACTGTAATAGTTGACGAATACAAATCGATTCACAACTTATTACTTTTTAAAAATTCTAGAAGCGATGATTTAAATATTTTTAATACCGTAGTTTTTACCGACTCTGAATGTAACGGTCGCCCATTTAATACACACAGGTTGTGATTTTTTGTCTGTTTTATAAAGATAAAGATATCTGTAGTTTTTTTATGGATATGCAGCGAAACAATAAATACCACATAGAAAAACGCAGAAGTATTCGTTATTTATACGTTTACCCTACTAAAATGTGTGTGAACATGTTTGCAGTAAGATTGTATGCTTTCTGTTATAACGGGCAGTGATTCAAGCCCTAATTTTCAAATGGGTAATGTGTCACTAAATCGTACTTCATAGAAGGATTTAGGGGTAAGCTTTGCCAATAATAAAAAAAACGCGTTTGTTAGACTTCGAAGTGTTTACCACGTCACGATTTTATGAGTATTTTAAGAGCCTTTTTCGAAAAAAATATTCTTTTAAATATACCAGGCTTTGGAAATGTATCGTTCATATATTTGTGTAATTCCTAGAAATTTTTATTCTAATGAATAAGGGAATAAGGGAAAGTTTAGACGGATTCAAGGTTTTGGAGTAACGTAACAATGATCCCAAAATTTTCAAAAATTTTCATGCTATATCAGAGACAAGCTTTGTTAATAAATAAACAACTATTTTTCATGTCTTCGTGCCTTTATCATGTCACAAAATTTAATTAAAATCTCTAAAATAGTTTTTGAAAAAACATTTTTTTGAAAATTTCTTTGGAGGCGTCCCATTTTTCCATTTGGTTTCTTCACAAAAATAGTTTTCCACACTAAATTTCTAAAGCCGAAGGATACTCAAACTGAGAGCATGGGAAAGTAAACCTGCGATGTTGCCAATTAATGGCAGAAGTATTTGCAGTCATTTCTGGAAGTAATAATCTTCATCCGCTATCATTATTTAGTTAGTACTTGACAACATAATATAATCAGGTATCTAGAACTGTCATATTTACAAAAGATATTGTTTTCATCTATAACTTAAGCGCTAGTCATGCTTAAACCGGCCTTTACTATAACTTTATTCGCTCAAAAATCTGAAAAAAAACATGAATATCCACTTTCTCTTAGTAGCTGAAGCACTATCTTCATATTACATATATGGAATTTTAAGTGAAGTGCTTTAACTATTTTTTAAATGCAGCGCATATGTTGCTGGTCGGGTTTCCGATCTGTTTAAAGTGAAAATGTATACCACCCATTGAACTGACAACGCGTTGTCACCTGCTCGGGAGGCCTTCTCGAGTATTTTGTTGCCGGTCCCTCCGTAATAAATTAAATTACTTAAATTCATTTCGAATAAAAACCTCTTACCTAATTTACAGTAAGTGATTTTCTTAAAATTTAAGCATAAGGTTTATTTAGGTTAAAACGTAATTTGAACAAAAACCCAGTATACTGGCGCTCAGTCATACGGCATGTTCAACAAACTTTGGGACAACGATTGGCTGTAGAAATCAAAACGTATGCATTTACTTAAATCATGTGTATGTAAAAGAGCTACTATACTGTGTGTATTTTTAAATCTATCTAGTTGTGGTTCTAAACACAATTCTTCATTTAGATCGAATATTTTTATGGTTTTTTAGATAGGAAGCCCTTGTAGTGGAACTCCTCTTCTCTGTTCGACGGGTTAGGTTAGCCTCCTGCCCGGCATACGTGCAAAAGAGGGCTCACAGAACCTACTCTATTGTAGGTAATTAACAGGTCATTGACTTATACACACACGAAGAAGAAGAAAAAGAAGAAGAAGAAGATAGGAAGCAAAAACTTCAATATAGTGAAAGTTAGATCCCTTAAAACAGTCTTCTAACCTTTGTTTAATAATTATCCTAACGAATTTGTATGGAATCCATCAAGGTTTGTTAAGCAATTCCAACGTTGACTTTTACTCGATATGAAGGTCGTTAAGAAACGCTATTGATGATTTTAATCCCCGCAGATACAAAATGATGCATTCTGAAGAACGTATTTGGAGTTCTAAGTTAACAAGTAACTATAGCAACTCAACAAAACTTTCCTAGGTATTATATTATTGTAGTGATTGTTAGTTTCAGTTACAATTTCAAATACGTTTATTTATTACTTTCTTAAGCTATTACATTTCAGATTTAAATTTAGTTATAATTAGTGGATGGCGGTTCTAAGCTTATGGCCTCTCAGTCCTAGATATTATTTCTTCCTGATGTAGTCCTGGTGGGTTGGTATTGGATGGTTGGTTGGTGAGTGTGGCTGATTTCTCCTTAGTGTGGTTCGTTGCTTTCGGGTATCGTGTTGCAGGTTATGTGAAATGTGAAAAATCGTTTGAATATAGTGCCTGTTACCTCATTGTTAGTGGAGTAACTTCCACTAGTGCGTTTTGCTGTAGGGGTGTATGCGATGGGGATGTCGTAGAGAGGAAGATGTATTTATTTTGTAGTACCCGAAGGTAGTCACAGTAATTGGAATGGTTTGAGTGTTGTTGTCGACTTGGATACCGAAATGCTCTTCTTGAAGGCGTAATATGCGGCACAGGATATGCTTTTCTCATGCCAGGATTTGCAGGAAAATATGGTTGTACAATGGGTGTAGAATAAGGAAGTTCGGTAATTGGTGATAAGACGTATGAAGGAGGGTTAGGGAATTGCAGCGTTGGAGGTTGGAGCGGCTGCGGACTTTTTTAGGGTTTCGCAAATATCAAGGTTTAGGCCACAGATATGTATGTTGGATGTGACTATTATAAACTGTATGGCTTAAGGAAAAACACATACCTTGTGTTTAACAGCCAACCTCTAATGAAAATTTTGTTGATCATGATATTTCAATATCTTATAATACCGTGAATTCAAAAAGTAATTACAGAGCGGTTGGCTATAGAATAATAAAATAATGTCTAATGCAAGCTTTATATACCAATTGATGTTTAAGTACAGCCTTTCTAGCGCCATCTAGCGCAGGCGCCAGTACCTAACCGGCAATGCTATGTTAGGTTAAGTTGCATGGTAAATGTAAATAAATCAATTTGTGAAGAAATGAATTCTATTATTTCAATTTAGACGATAACAGTAACAACTAAATTACTACAAATCATAACAAGTAGGTAATCATTAAAATTGGAAATTATAATTTTTTATTTCACAGGTACAGAAAAATAAACATAAAAAACTAAAGAAACTGTTCAAAATGACCACCGTTTTCCTGCAGACACAAATTTACTCGTCTTTTCATACTATTAAAAGCATTTATAAGAATTTGAGGAGTTATATTGGCACACTGTTCCGTAATTCTGTTTTGCAGTTCCTCGATATTGTTAATAGGAGTCTTGTATACATTATTTTTCAGATAAGGGAATATAAAGTAATCTAAAATAGTCAAGCCTGGTGATCTAGGGAAAATTCTGGATTTGAGCGTTAACTAATTATTCGATCGTCAAAAAATTCACGAAGGTAATTGAGGGTCTCTTGAGCGGTGTGGGCCGGCGGGCTATCCTGTTGGAAGTAGCCTTGATGGAGCTCATCCTCATGAAGCTGATTAATAAATTCACGTACAATATTCCGGTATATCTGAGCAGTAACAGTTTCGTGGAAAAATATGAGTCCGATAATACGTCTTCGTGACACAGCAATCCAAACACCAACTTGTAACGGGTGAAGGGGAGATTCGCATTATGTAGTGATGTCGTGGGTTGCTCGTTCAAACGTTGACAAACATCATCAATTGTATTTTGACTACGAACTCTTAGCCTTCCAGTTCTATCTCTAAAAGTAATGCTCCCTGTATCTCGGAATACATCAACACATCTTCTAAGTGCGCTGTAAAAATTTCCTTCAAGGACAGCAATATCTGGAAATTGTTGCCGAAATTCCTCTAAACATGGCACCGCACTGTAAATCCATTTGCCGTTCTCTCGAACACCGTTGCGAAAATATGATTCATACATAAATGTTTTGTGTTCTATTGTAAAAACCATTATAATTGAAACTTAATTGAACTTTAAATATAAACTTATGACAACAACAACAACGATGATGATAGTTAATGAATTTTAAAGCTTGCTGTTAACATTACTTTTATTTTCCGTGGCCAACCCTTATGTAATTACTTTTTGAACTCACGTTATGTTTATTTGAGAAAATAACTTTCAGGAAAAATTATAACATTTTTTGCAGAAATCGCCCGGCCCACAGATATATTAGGACTGAAACTTTGGAGAAAGCTGAATATTCCACGAAATGTTCATTGTTTTGCTTGTTGTCCAAACAACCTTGTGAATGTATGTTATCGCAAATACTACCTACTTAAGCAGATAAAGGATCTTATCTGCGATAAAGGCAAATCAGCTGTTCAAACAACATTAATTTTGTAAATGGTTCTGGGTGCAAGTACAGTATAAACACGTTTAAAACTGAAATAATTAAATTTAAAAATGTAATTAAAGGTAGAGGCAGAGAAAAATTTTGATATTCTGTATGACACGAATGTTAAGTTCTTTTTTGAAAGGTTCTGTATAACAATTGCAGAATTTGTGAAACTTATTTAGTTAATAATGTAGTAGTAAAGTAGTAGGTTCGATCATTAACCATCTCTTACTAATGACTTTTTCTTGATTGTTTCGGAAATAATGGAGTGTTTATTAAATACTGTCTCGACTTGTACAGTACTCTGACTGCAACAGCAATTTTTTGTTTTGCTCTTCCTTTAACATTATGGATAATCCCAAGCACTCTCAGATCCCGACCAAGACCGAGATCAAATTTCTTAGCAACAATTATTGACATTAATTCTCCGAACAACACATTGTCATACGTTAACTGAAAATAATCTTGTTTGCATGTATACCAAGTTTTTGATGTTTCTGTTTACTTGAGTTACAAAATATTCTTATATTTCCTTAAGAAGAATAACAAGAAGAAAGGAAATACCGGAAACGATGTAGAAAATGACACAACATAACTGGAAAGCAATATAACAGATCACAAACGATTGTGCACAGAATCACGTAGCCGTTTAATATATTTGTACCGTGCGATCTAAAATAACTTAGAGGGGGTTGTATTTACAACAAAATCTATGTGTCTTTGATTAGATAAGTCGGTGATTTCACAGTCATAGAAAACGACTCTGATATTATAAACTAATCAAATACTCAATATATTGTTTTTTTTTTTGGTGGCACCGCATAATGTAATGCTATTTTAATGTCTTAACTAAAATATCCATTTTTGTTTTCCTAGTGCGATATGGCCGCCATTTTCATCTGTTTATAAAAGTAAGGCTAAGATAGATACAATAAGCTGATACAACAGTAACTCAGTATTTATATTTCATTAATAAATAAAATATATGTATACTAAAAATAATAATAAAAAAAATAAGCCGGTATTTATCTCTAATTTAAGTTAAGTTAAGTAAATTAAACATTGAAGTGAATAACAAATATACCGTGAGTTCAAAAAGTAATTACATAACGGTTGGCCATGGAATAATAAAATAATGTCTAATGCAAGCTTTATATACCAATTGACGTCTAGGCACAGCCATTCTAGCGCCATCTAGCGCAAGCGCCAGTACCTAACCGGTAGTGTTATGTTAGGTTAAGTTGGATGGTAAATGTAAATAAATCAATTTTTGAAGAAATGAGTTCTGTTATTTCAACCTAGACGATAACAGTAACAACTTAATTACTACACTATTAAACAAATAATAACAAGTAGGTAATCATTAAAATTGGAAATTATAATTTTTTTATTTCACAGGTACAGAAAAGTAAACATAAAAACTAAGAAGCTGTTCAAAATGACCACCGTTTTCCTGCAGACACAAATTTACTCGTCTTTTTATACTATTAAAAGCATTTATAAGAATTTGAGGAGTTATATTGCACACTGTCCCGTAATTCTGTTTTGTAGTTCCTCGATATTGTTAATAGGGGTCTTGTATACATTATTTTTCAGATAAGGGAATATAAAGTAATCTAAAATAGTCAAGCCTGGTGATCTAGGTGGAAATGGTGTGTGGCGGTGTGAGCCGTCGCGGCATCCTGTTGGAAGTAGCCTTGCTGGAACTCATCCTCATGAAGCTGATTAACAAATTCACGTACAATATTCTGGTATCTCTGAGCAGTAATAGTTTTGTAAAAAATGTGGGTCCGATAATACGTCTTCGAGACACAGCAATCCAAACACCAACTTGTAACGGGTGAAGGGGAGATTCGCAAAAAGTATGCGGTTTTGCAGCACTCCATAACCTCATATTTTGTGAGTTTATATACCCCGAAAGGGCGTTAAATTTAGCAATGCATCGTTGTTCATTAAATTTTGTTGGAACCACTGACAATACAAAATTCTCCTATTGTGATCTGCTGGCAGCAACTCATGTAAAGCAAGAATTTTGTATGAGAACAGCATTAAATCTTTTTTGACAATAGTATGGCGAGTTCCTAATGATAAATCAGTCTCTTGCGAAAGTATACGTAGGGATGTAGTGGGTTGCTCGTTCAAACGTTGTACGAGTACGAACTCTTGGCCTTCCGGCTCTGTCTCTATGAGTAATGCTCTCTTGGAATACATCAACACATCTTCTAAGTGCGCTGTAAAAATCTCCTTCAAGGACAGCAATATCTGGAAATTGTTGTTTTCTCGAAAACCTTTTCGAAAATGTGATTCAATCATAAATGTTTTGTGTTCTATTGTAAAAACCATTATAATGTAACTTAATTGAATTTTCAATATAAACTTATGAGAACAACAACAGTGATGACAGTTAATGAATTTTAAAGCTTGCATTAGACATTATTTTATTATTCCACGGCCAACCCGTATACTTTTAATCCATGTGTTTAAGTAGAGCATCCTTCCATTCTTCAATTATTTGGTATTTGCGCATTTTCAATGATATACCAACATGAGTGCTTTGAAACTAGATTGTATTTTGTTTTATTTGCAAATCTGCAAATACATGCTTATCCGTCGAAATCTCCACTTTTGAGGAAACATAAACTTTATGTTTGTCATGTATATCAACAGGACAGTTGACAAGCAATCATCACACCGTTAATTAAGTTATTTACATTTTTATATGCCTTTTATGTACTTTAAATACAGTTTGATAATTAATTCTTACCATAAACCCACTTTGATGGCGTATGCAACGAAGAGGATACGGCTAGACGATGTTTAAGAGGATACATACACATAACGTGCTTCAGATGATGTAGGTTTAAAAGTTTTACTCTAAAACTGCTTTAATTTCCATCATGGCAGCAAGTTCATGTTTAGCTACTTAATTATACGTCATACCGTTAATTTTACAGAGGTTTAAATAAAAAGAAAGTGGTACAATAAACACGGACACATTTTAACTTAAATGTTATTAGAAAGTTTAACGCTATCCGTGCAATGAAAACGCTGTTCTATAAAGTTATACAAAACTTTAGATGATTTATGCAAAATCGTTTCTGCTGAAAAAGTGCAATGCATTTTTTCTACTTGGGCACAGGCATTGAAAAATGCTGCGACAGTCTGTTATAGACCTCTAAAAACATATTTTATTGTGCGTTTTATGCGATATTTACAAAAACCAGTTTTCTTTTCATCACAAGAGATAATAAATTTGATGCGAAAGAGCATGCGGGGTTGGGGTCGACTTTGAACCCTCCCGGACAAATCGCAGAGAAACGGGGTTGGGATATCGAACTGCTTGACGTCGCTTGCTACTTACACATCAGACGTAATATAACATTTTACTTGAAAAATAAAAAGGTCTAATACCCACAGATAGCAGCACTTTACGAATTCTTCTGATTATAATTAAACTGAAACACCAATGTTTGTAAAGCGTTTTGTGTTTTTGATGAGCAGACCTGTTTCTTAGTACATTTTAAGGTTCAGCATTACCGCGCTCTAATTACTATTTACTCTACGAAATAACTTTCGGCAAAGAGCTTATGCATTTTCTAAAACTTTTGTTGCAGGAAATATGTATCTTAGTACCTGCACTGTACATTCAGAAGATATTTAATAATAAAAGGTCTTCTGTTATTTTGGTTTTTCTATCAAAGTTTGTCACCTTTTTACACCTTAATTGATATTGATGGTAAATATAGTCAAATGAACCGAGAGTGAATGGAAGATCGTAAGAAAATAAAATAAAAGTTGAAGAAATGAAGGAAAGTAGAAAAAAGCTGGAAAGGCAGAAGATGGGGAGAAACAAAAATAGACGTTAAGAAGGCTAAGGAAATAAAGTGAAATTGATTACCTTCCAATTTTGAAATATGCACATTAACATAGCTTTTGGTCGCACAGGATCGTTTAGTCGCACGGAAATCAGTATAGGAACATTTAGTCGCACGGAAATCAGCGTAGGAACGTTTAGTCGCACGAAAATTGATGATGCAGTTGTGTTTGCTCTAACAGAAGTTTGACGCAAGGATATTTGGTCGTATGGAAATACATATGATAGCACGACAGTTTGGTGCAGGCATGTCTGGTTGCACGGAACGTTTGTTCGCAAGAAAGTTGGTGTACGGGTATTTGGTCACACTAAAATTTGCACAAATATATCACACTGTCGGCGTTGGGATGTATGGACGCTCTGAACTTGGTGCGTATATGTTTGGTTGTAAAAACGGTTAAGCACATGGAGATTTAGGGGCAAGCGTAATATATTATGGTTGATTTTCTAAAAAAATTAAACCCATCCTTTCAATTTATGGACAGCTTAATTACAGGCAAGTTAGTTTCATTCAACACCAATCCATTAAGTAACGGTAAAATTAAAAAAAAAAACGAAGATGTATTAGTTATTCGGCTTAAAAATGTTACTGCATGTCTTCTGGAACGTTGCTAATATTTCTAATTTCGAAAGACCTTACGCCCAAACGCACTTGTGGTGTAAAGTCGTTACGCCTATATGTTCTACTCCCAATCAGCAGTCTAATGTCTTGGCGCGCAAATACACTGACCTTGAAATGTTTCTCCGACTTAACGTCTCTGACTCCGAACGTTCTTGCGCTAAAACGCCACTGCGTTACAATATATTTGCTTCCAAATACTCACTTGTGCTCAAACGTTTACTAATGTTTTTAAAGCCAAATACCACTGCGATACAACGTCTCTATGCATTTATGTGTGTGAGCATTAATGTCTCGGCCTTCAAAATCCCTTGCGTCTAAACGCCCCTGGGGTCTTTTCTCTTTGCTTCCAAATGCGGCTTTGTCTTCAATTGTTGTTGCGCCCAATCCCGCCTAACGTCTCTGCACCCTAACATCGCACTCGTCCCTGCGTCTGCCCGTGGTGGATTTCAAGCGCATGTCAGCTCTAACATCTGTATGTGTTGCAAACATGCCCACGTTTAATTGCCTCTCTGCCGTAACATCTCTGTGCCCAAGTATCGATCTGCTAAAACGTCCCTGTGGTCTAACATCTCGAGTACTAAAGGTCCGTGCACTCACACGTCCTTGCGTCCTAAAGGTCCTTATTTATATCGCATCTGACTCTTCTTTGTATTCAAGTGCTTCTATGCCGTAATATTGCTGTGTTCAAGTATCGCATAAGTTAAATATTCTTATCTCACTTTGTTGGTCCAAATGTGCATGCACTCACACGTCTTTGCGCCTCACCTACGCGATTTCAAATGTCGCTAATTGAAAACGTCCTTACATTTAAGTGTCTCTCTGCCGCAACATCGCTGCGTTCAGTAGCGATGTGCTTAAACGTTCCCATGATCAAATGTCTCTTTTCCGTAACGTTTCTGGTTTCAAACGTCTCTGCGCTCTAAGATCTCTGATACTAAACGTCTATGTGTTCAAGTATCAATGCGCTTAAGCGTCCCTGTACTGGTTTGAAGGTCCATGCACTCATTCATCCTTGCACTCTCACTTTCACGATTTCAAATGTCACTGATTGCAAACGTCCCTGAATTTAAGTGCCTCTCTGTCGTAACATCCCTGCGTTCAGTAACGATGTGCTTAAACGTACCTAGGCGCAAACGTCTCTGTTCCGTAATATTTCTGATTTCAAACGTCTTTAGGTACTAACATCTCTGGGAGCACCTCATCATCCACGCACACGCCCTTAAAGCCCTTGCGCTTAACGGTACCTAGGCTCAAACTTCTCTATTTCGTAACGTTTCTAATTTCAAACGTCTTTGCGCCCTACCATCTCTGGGAGCAAAAGTTCATGCACGCACACGTCCTTTTGCTCTAACGTTCCTGATTTCAATCGTCTCTGAGTTCTACGTCTCTGCATTTAAGTGAATTACGCCTCAACATCTCTGTATTCAAGTATCGATGCGCTTAAACGTCCCTGTACCCTAATATTGCCGATCTAGAAGTCTATGCATTCTTTGCGCCTTCACTTTCATGATTTCAAATGTCTCTGATTGTAAACTTTCCTGCACTTTAGTGCTTCTCTGCCATAACATCGCTGCATTCAGTAGCGATGCGCTTAAACGTGCCTAGGCTCAAACGTCTCTGTGCCCCAACATTTCTGAGTTCTACGTCTCTGCGTTTACCTCTATGCCTTAACATCGATGAGTTTAAACATTTCTGGTGCGAAGGTCTATACACTCAAACGTTCCTGAATTCAAACGTCTTTGATTGTTAGCGTTCTTGGACTTAAAAGTACCTTTCTGCTATAACATCATTGCGTCCAGACATTTACGGGCATAAACGTTCCTAGGCTCAAACATCCCTGATCCTTAACATTTCTGATTTTAAACGTCTCTCGCTTCAACATCAAAAATTTCAAACGTACCTGCACCTAAATGTTTCTCAGCCTTAACATCGCGGCATTCAAGTATCAATGCGCTAAAATGTTACTAAGCTGACACGTACGCCCCCGACATCTTTACATCTAAACGTCCTCCTACTCAAATAACGTCTTGGAATCCTAACGTTTGTGTGTCCAAGCGTCCTAGCGGCTATGCTAAACGATTGCACCTAAGCGCGGTTACGCCCAGATGTACTAAACCAACATAAGTCGTATAAGCGGAGAAAAATTAAATTTGTGTCTAATTTAAATCTATTAACTACTCCTGTTCATTTCCGCCTGAACATTACATGGTAATGGACATTGAGATATAGGTATATGGACAAACTATTTAAATGTAGCGGAAGAAATATTAAAACTAAGAAAATAGGGACACAAGGGTTAGTAGGAAGTAAATAGGGATCGTAGTGTAAGGGGGGCACATAGAAAGGAACCATAATGAAAAACAGTTTTTGTTGTTCCCCCTCTTAAAACGAATTTCTCAATCAAAACTTTAGGATAAATAAATAGTGTCAATATTCATTATCTAAGGAGATTACTCAAACGCGTCGAGTATTAAGAAGGCGGTAATTATTTTTAGATGCTTCTTTCGGCAGCAATTTCAGTATATTTTATGCCTTACGCGCTTTTCGAACTTAAACAGGAGTTTTCTTAGAAGTCTTGTTTGGAGTCTTGAAAGCTACTAATGTCTGTGGTTTAATTGAAACCGGCAATATGAAAGGCCTGATGAAGTTGCTTCACCATCCTTTTCGATCACCTAATAAACATAAGCTTGTCAAAGAGGTATGCGGCGTGAAATTCCAAAATTATCCAATTTGGAGGTAACCTTTTACGACATTCTTAAATTTTAAACCGCATGCCCTTTATTCGGTGGGTTTATTTGAACTTGTGACATAGTGTTTCTCCATTTTGGGTTTTACGATTTTTTAATTAGGATTTAGTTGAATGCGAGGTGATTAACTTGGGCTGTGAAATTTTAAATTGCAGTTTCAGTTAGTCAATCTACAAAAACAACATCTTGATTGCTTTAGTAAAAAAGCAGGTGTAAATTAAGCTTTTGATTATACGGCTTTGCCGCTAAATGTTCGAATTACAATCGTACTTTTTAACACATGCCAATTTTAATTTATACAAATAAACTTGGTACTTGTGGTTTATTTATAAGCAAGGGAGAAGTGTTTATGATATTAGCACGCTATTTACTTTTGTATAGCAATGATAAGTATTGAAGGACGCTACGGAATACACAAAAATGTATCTTAGTTTTTAGGTTGCTTAGATATTCTTTAGTCTTGGAAACGGTAAATAAATATTAAAGAATCTCAGCCAAAGCCGTGCGTTTCCATGGCCTCCTTTCATGAAAATCATTACTGATCACCCGGTACAAGGACTTGTGTTGCAGAATAAATAATATTATGTTCTCTTTAATTGCACGTCCCAAAGCAAATATTTGTAGATTAGAATTATACATATAAGAGTTAACGCTCTTGGTTTTTTATTATAATTTACTTCAACGACATTACAAAACTGCGGAAATTGCTTTCGAATGAATTGGCATCATCACTCCATATTTTGGTACCATTAATTAGACAATTTAAAGGTGGCATATTTAGGTCATGGGGCTTCTTGTTAATGAAGCTAATTATACTAAAGATTCCTTATATCTTTATTCCCAGCTTCACATTACAAACAATCTTAGCATCTTGGGTAATTTGTATGCCCAAGAAACCCTTTACGGAAACACAAAGTTTATTAAATTTTGTTCTTCAAATAGCAACTATGATCAAGCCTGGTTAGGTTTTGTCATTGCAAAACATAGATTCGTACATGCCAAGATAATACGAGATGAAAGTCGGTTTCAAATAAATTGTAAGATTGGTATACGGCTAGTACATATGTCCTATCACAAATTGTAAAAGAATGTGTTTTGGTAAGCTTATTTTGCCTTCGGTAGTTATTTTTGGATCAACTTCAGCTATTAAGATTAGAAGGATGAGCATATTAATTACGTCATCAGTTTACTTTTCTTCTTTAGTCCTGTTTTCAGTGTTGTAATCGGGATGAACAAAATTATTTCGGAAATGAATATTATGGTTCTTCAGGAATTCTAAAATTAGGTTCACATCTAATTGTATTAAACTTCTAAATGACAGAAATTGATGGACTAACCTTAATGAATTTTTAAATATAAAAATTTAAATAGAAAACTGGTAGTAGAACAGATGGAATATTTTTAGTATTACTGATTCGCAGTTGGAGATATATGCATTTGTGTTAATGAAAATTAAAGTGGGATGTTACTTTAAGTGGTGATATATTTTTTGAAAATTCCTATTTTAAGTGAATGCTGTAAAAATGTGACCTGTTTGAAGCATTATAAACAAAATATGTTAAGACCGTGGGCATCTTTTGTAAAGGGTGAAGGAGGAAAATGCTATTTCCCACAAGATTTTCTAACAACAACAAAAAATACAGGCTTATCATGTTAGTTTAAGATTTTTTATGTGAATAAGCCTAGTAATATTTCAGAGGGTTAATATGTATCCCACGGTTAATTCTCTAGATTATGAAAAGAAAATAATATGACCTGTTTGCTAGCTATAATTTACATGCTCAAATTATTTGCTGAAATAGCAACAAACAAATTTCAAAAATATGTTGAGTTGTTTAAAATTCAAAATCATGCTGCACCTCAAAGTTATGATACCTCAAAGGTGACACCCAAAAATCTTTGTACTTGCTTTAAAATGTAATTAGTGACATATAGAGGAAAGGATTTAGTAAAATCTATTCGGAGTAATAATTTTTTTTACAAATAAAATTTTAATTTTTCTGTGGTAACATAGGATAGAACATTTAAAAATAATTAAGGTTTTCTTAATAAACTTAAGGGGGTACCCTGGAAAAGAAGTTTTTTTAGACACGAGGAAACAGCAGTTTTTCAACTGCAAAATTATAGACTGGCAATGCTTAATTTCATAGCTCACTTCAAAATTATTTTCTCTATCAACGCCCAAAACTAATGCCTTAGAAGTGAAATATCTCGATAACGGTAACTTATCAAGAAGAAACAAGAGGATTTATTTTCTGTATTTTTACATTAGAATCCAAATTTCACGTTACATTTTTAAAATCCCGTTCGTTTAAAAAATAGGGGTGAAATCGCCCCCAACCTGCCAAAACTACACCAAAGAACCGAAATTTCTGACCCTTGGTTACGCTTTTGGGTTTTTGTATGGGTTTACTAAGATAGTAAACACTAAAAAAATTAAACTTATTACTCTTGTGCGGTTTGGAAATATTTACCCCTTTAGCAGGCTGTTACTTCTTAACGAAGCTGTTTAGATGTTAGATGTTTAGATAAATTTATTAAAGAAACCCTAATTATTTTTTAATTCTCTATCCCTCAGTATAGTTATGGGTACTTCATCTCGCGACACCCTATATTGTACACATTAGAAGTATCGCGGTAATTGACGTTTATTAATTAGTTCAGCGCACGTTTGTTCCTGTCTTACCAAAATCTATACGAACACAATTAACTGTGTGTTGTAAATTTCGCTATCCATGAACTGAAGTAAATAAATAGTTTTAACTTCTGTCAATAAATTTCTAAAAAAAAAACCTTTCCCTGATGTCTACTGCAGCTTCTGGTTGAACCTGAAAATTTAGGAATTACTTTTCCGATATTAAAGAGAATTGTACAGGTTTATTTAAAAGTAAAAAACAAAGTTAATATATGTTTCTTTACCGCTTAAATTTGCGAACACATACTCGGATACGTAAATTGATTTAAATTTAAATTTCGAATCTAAAGTTGATATTTAGAAAATAATATTTACAAAAAATAAATCTTGCGGTAAACCACTACATATCTGAAAAAAAGGGGGTTGAATAGATAAAGTACTTAACGCAAATATTTTAAAATGGTATTTATTATATGCATAAATTATAAATTACAGAAGCCACATATTAATCAATTAAATAATTAATTTTCATATTTATAAACAAAAAAAAAATAAAATATGTAAACGTTTATCTACAGAGTATCCTGGAAAGTTCTTACCGTGTGGGAAACTGATTTATTTTAAAATTTACCAAAAAAAGGTACTGTTCAGACAAATTTCTGTTTTATATTATAATATTATATATTTTATATGTAACCTAAAAGAAAACAAGTCTGCAGCTGTGCTAAGAAAAAGTAATGAAAACGTAAATCGGCAAATGAGCAAAATAAAACGTTCCAAAAGCAATTTGCAATACAATGAAGCAATAAAAACCTAAAAATATTTTAAGTAAACTGCTTAAATACAATAAAATAATAAAATTTAAAAACTAACCACCAAAGTGGCCCTGGTCACAACGTGCCGCTTTCAGCTGGATCCTATGGCGCGAATAACTACTAACCGTTTCAATTGCTAAATGTGAAAATTTGCTAGTGATATAATGTGAATATATATATAGTGAATAAACTTGGGTAAAAAGGAGGCGATTATCGATTTACCTACAACGCAAAATACATTTAGGTAAACCGTTAGTATAAGACAAAACAGATTACGTTGAATTAACAGGCTAAGGATAATTACCGATTTGTATATTTGCATATGCAAATGCCTATTTTTACCATTTTATACAATAAATGCATATTTTGAAGGTTTCTGATTAATTCCGCATATTTCTAAAAATTTTGATTTCAAGGTACATGAAACTAAATTATTATGAAAGATTTAAAATGTAGCAATTCTAAAGAGCCATGCTAATCTTTTACTACCAAACGCAAATTCCTTTTGGTCAATTCTTCGAATGGTTTAGGGATTATCGCTCAGATAAATGTATATTTCCCACTAGATATTTGTTCTGACAATAGACAACGTATTACACAGTGTAATTCTTAAACGTAATAACAATATTTAAATTTAATCCTAATTGAATTTAAACAAAATAATTAGTATCAGTTCTTGTATCTGTCCGAGTTTTACTTTACTTAAACGACTATAATTTAAATTGCATATTTTCGATATTTTACGTGAATATTTGCATGCATATAGTCACATACTGCAAATTTTAAGTGCATATGTATCCTAAGCCTATTTGTAACTTCCTGGTTTATGGAATTCAGGGAAGAATGTTCGTAAAAGTAGTGTGCGCATCTTCCCGCTCAACTACAGTTTTCAAATTATAGTGCCAAAGACGTGGAAATAAGGCCAAGTTCTGATTTAAAACTCTATTGAAATAAAAAAGCATATTTAGATTTTTTCATTTGGTGTGCTCATGATTTTATGAGAGTTTAATATTATAAGCCTGTAGATTATTTTTCGTATTCCTATTCGTATTATTTTTGAACAGATTATGGTACTGCTATACAATATTTTTACACCACTTTATGTACATATATATTTGCATGCGTCCAAACGTCCCTGCGTTCAAACATCCCGACGTTCAAACGTCGCTGTGTCCAAACGGCCGCGTTCGAACGGCCGCGCTCAAACGTCCCATTCCGGCTTATTATACCGATTAATGATACCGTTATTAGTAAAAGCAGCATCATCGTTAAATAAAATATTGGCAGCAAAACTTGGATTTTCTGCAACTTCCTCCAGTATGAAACTAAGAAACACCATTCTTGTAGGATAATCAGAAGTAGTCGGGGCTATACCCACTGGATATGGTACGGGATAATTGTGCAAAGAAAGAAAGTAATGATTACTTAAATTTTTTTTTCATGACGAATGAAAAGCATGGCATAGCAGCTGATTGTTTAAAATACAAAGTCGCTTCTATCTCTAAAATAGTTCATTTGCGACATTTTTGTTTGGTTGGGTGAGTATCTACTATACGACCTTTTTTGAACACCCTGTATATGTGATACTTCTGATGCTGAATGTTCATTGTGGAAAGGGCTATCTGTAGCAGAAAATTTCGGATTTGTAGAGCTACTGGAAATAAGCGTTAATGTTTTCTCCTTGCGCCATAACCTCCACTTTGAGTAAAAGGATTGTTTGAGTAAAAGGATTGAAGAACAAGAAGATATTAAATACGTCTAATATTTTCAGTAACTGCTGGTAGCATGGAATGATCTTTTAGTACAATGAGACAATTTAGAACATAGCTTCCATCTACATCGACTGAAAACTGTCTATTATTTCTATTTACAAGCAGGTGACCAAAAAAAGTGCAGTTATACAATAATAGTTTTTTAATTATTTTGTTTAATCCTTTTGTATTTCGTTGAACTGATCCTCCACAGCGTGGATGATATCGTCAATCAATCTTAGGGAACCCCTGCCTTGAATAATCTTCAGATCCGCCACTGACTAGCGATATCTCTGGCTCGGAGAGTGAGTTCTCTTAACCTTATGTAGCAAAAATGTTTTTAACTATCGATAAATGTTTCGAATTGTTTTGTCGCTGTAACTGGAGTAAATGCTGAGTAAATAATCTTTTTATTGTTGCGATATTATTTTTGAAACAAACACAAAAATAGTTGAATTCAGAGCTGAGATTTATTCTTGCAAAAGATACGGGTGTTCCCTTAAAAATATGTTTCAGTAACAATTTCTTTGGCTAAAAGGTGAGATGCAGCATGAAAAGGTATTTACTATAATGGAAAATTAATTTTAAAATATTGAATTTCAAAGGAAATTTTTTATGCTGGACAATAAATCAACTTTGTAAATGATTCGTTTGAGAAGAGTAGATATATAATTTTTGTTTGTTTATTTATTTAGTTTTGTATTAGTTCACATACCATAATATCATCCGACTGAGTGTTAGTTATTATTCTTGTTTTGTATATTGCCAAATCTTCAGTATTAAATATGTTTGTGTTTCCTCTGGAGAATAATCTAAAGAGATGGGGATTATGGACTACGCAAATTAATCTTGAAAATGCTGAATGTTTAAATATGAAAAATGTTTAATTCAGTAAGTTACACCGATGTAAGTCAGAAAACAAATTGTTTACATTTGACATAATTCGAAACCATATAAACATTATACTTTTTGAAGAAACATTGATCTCAGACAGAAAAACACATGTTTATAAATAAGATGTAACTGAATGTTTTTCTATAATTCATAACATATGCATTGTATTTAAGAAAAAGAGCCATTATTACCCTATAAATAAATACTTTAGCTCGTACAATAGTCATTTAGTCAGTCTTGGAAATAATGATGGTATTTGGGAGTGAAGTTGTTTGACAAACGTCTAAGTCGCCTGAACGACCTATACTATTTGTTTATGTGCATAACGATTAAGGCTGTCACCACAATGACAAGGTTGACAGAGGTCAGTTGGCAACCCCATTCCCCTCTTAGGAATGTGACAAACCAACATATCCCATACGATAGCAATTTTGAAAGCTTATGTCCTGCGTTCACATATTATATATTCGTGTGCGTTTCTTATTCCCCCTGTTAGGTAGCGTTTTTTTTTTTCGTGTGATTCGTCTTTTCGGCATATTGATCCCTTAAAACGCAGTACTTTAATGAGGATATCTGAGCTTTCTTTCAAACTTACGTATGGTTTGCTTATTTTTATCTGTTAATTTGATCGCAAACTTACAGAAGAATTTTTTCCATATTTAGAAACTGAGATTGTCTATATTAAACCACCATTCCAGGTTACGCAAATTCCATATTTTATGGTTTGATCTTGATTAATTTGGATTTTTATATTGTTTAAATGTGTCCACCTTTCTCGAAAAAAAAAGTGAACATGCTCAAGGTTTATGGGAAATGACATACTCCGTGTACAAGCTTTCCAGTTTAATACTTTTTAAAATATGCACGCATAATTTTAAAAGTGAAATCGTAGGCAATCATCGTTGTATGTAAGATTTGTTCGAAACATGTTTGTCCTAGAACTACAGTAGAGATCGGATATATCCACCGGTGGCAGCGAACTAAATTAAAAGTCTCACCAAAATCACCATTAGATTGATACTAAAAGCTTTATGTTATAGCAAAGTCGCGTATAACGAACTTTCCGTTTATGCAGTCCATTTTGTACACACACATGAAACTTACGTGTTTCCCGACCTAATTAAGGTCTGTGTGTGTTTAGGTAAGCCGATTGTGTAAATTTGTAACCGAATTTGATTATCTTCTTCTTCGAGTGCTTTATCCCTTACCTAAATATGGGACCTACAACTTAAGTGGGTTCCGTGAACACTACTCCAGAAGATTTACTAGACAGAATATCTTTCTGGTTTGCCATTGCCTTGCGAGGGAGAACGGCCGTTAAAAATCTGAATCTAATTGAACCCCTTTCCGCGTAGAGGTCTATCGCGATAACATGTAGCACTTTGGAATTTGTTATGAAGTAGTGTTAATCTACATAGTTGGACGAAGTCATAGAATGGAGTACAGAAATAAATTTGACTAACGAAAATACACAAAATTATATAGGTAGACGATAATGGTACAGTTAACCGACGGGAGCTTTATTGAAGAAATAAAACAGGGAAGGTCATATTGAGGCAGTTTCTACTAATAATTCTGCAACTTCAACCATTCAGGGGTAGTTGCTGAAATAGCAACGTATTTCGCTATTTTCTCCGACTGAGTAATTATCGGAATAATATTTGAAATAGTATTGAGAAGTAGATGTTTACATAGATGAATTTTATTCAAATAATGGCTGTAAAACATCTAAATTAACCGCAGTTTTACTGAGTACCTATTAATTATGAAGAACAGGGGTCGGCAGCCTTTTCGAGGGATCGGGCCACTTGAGTAACTAATACGTAGAAAAGCATTGCAGCCGGGGTGTTGAGGCTCCAGGTGTGTCCGCTCCATTCAGTGTGTTAGCTGGCGTAGCGGCAGCAACTATACTTCCGGTGAGTACCTGCCAGCTATTGGGGTTGTGGTACGTTCTAGTATATCACAGATTCACTAGTATACAATCTGTTTTGCTATTAGTAAAACCAACCAATTTTTTACCCAAGTTAGTAATTTCTGATATTCAATTTCCTATTGTTTTCTTTAAATAAATCGATATTACTATAAAGAACGACAAAAAGTAAAATTTGTTGATTACTTTAGGAAAAAGTGGGATGAAAAGTAAAAAATATACTACCTCCTGGGTAACGTGACAATTCTACGACATCCCGACGTTAGCGTTAAGGTTCCATGTTTCTCCGAAATATTATTGTTGCGGCAGCTCAATTGTATTTAAGTTATAATAGATGTATTTTCTGGAAATACCCAATACATAGTTCTCCAAAATGTACAAGGAAAACCTTTTAAGATTAAGCAATGTACTTTTGTGATCTTTAAGCTTTCCTTTGAATTTCTCCGTTTATGTGCCTACCACTTTTATGTAAAGGGTTGTTCAGGTAGATCTGAAAACCCTAATGTTCAAACAGTGCAACCAGTTACCA
>JABXWE010008122.1:0-23232 GCA_014611495.1 Limonius californicus | reverse complement strand
TCGCCTCTCGATTTTTTTTATGGGGAACTTTGAAAAACAGAATCTATAAAGAAAAATAAACAATGTGGAAGATCTTCGAGCAAATATTATTAATGGTTTTGCTTCGCTTCAAAGAAGAGATATTCATAGAGCAGTAAACAACATAAGAAGAAGAATAAATTTATGTTTACGTGAAAATGGGTCGCAGTTTGAGCATCTTCTTTAAGATTTTTAGTTGTTTTTTCGTTAGTTTCTTGTTATTTTGATCAATAAAATTTTAAAATGTTATAAACTGTTTAGTATGGTTGACAGCATTATTACAATGTGTCTTTTTAAGTTTGCAAACAAAAATAATGCAAACAACGTGTTCATTTATCTGAAATAACAAGAAAAAGTCATTTGTTTTACAGCTGTTACCCTTATTAGTAATAATAATTTACTAATTTGCAAATTTTTGTATTATAATGAAGAGCGAATGCTAGAGTGTTATACATTTTTGAAATCAGAAAAATGAATGCCACAAAATGGCGCCAAAACAAAAGAGCGCCGCTATTTAAAAAAATGAAGTTGATGATGGTTCCAGAAAAACGAAACGTGCTATTTCAAATATGATTAGACAGCAATATCCAGAAGAAAAAGTTGCTGTGGAAAAGTGTTTTCAGGTTTTTAAAATTTTTGTAAATAAAGGAATAAGAGTCGAAAAACAAAAATCGATTTTTTTCGTTTTTTGCCCATATTTACGAAACAAAAGCAGCTACTTCAATTTTCATTCCAGATTATTAATAATCATAAAAATCCGCAACTTTGCCGCAATTTAAACGAATCTCTATCTCTTATAATAAGCGAGATCCCAATGGTGCCGGTCGAATTTGAATAACCCTGTATATATATATACACACATGGTGATTCAGAAGGTGTGGTCTAAACTTAAAGGTTGTTATGTTTGTTTCAAATTTGCCGCTTTATATGAATTGATTTCTTAGTTTGTTTGCCGCTTCGTAAGAATTAATAACGTTATTTTAATTACAATCTTATTTTGGGTTACCGTCTCGCTATTTTGTTTTGTCGTTCGAAGTTTGAGTTATGTTGATAGTTCCTTTTGTATTAAAATTGCCGATTCTTGTTTTTCTCGCGCGTGACTTCAAGCACTTCCGAGAACTCACGTGTCCCTTATTCTAGAACATTTCATCACATGTCGAAATATGGTGCAACCTTTTTGGGGGAATAAGGGGTCGTGTTGCGTTTTTCAAGCAGTCAATTTTCGATTTCTGATGACTCCGGTTCTCCGAAAATTCCATCAATCGAGGGCCGTAAATATATCGAGTGCTGCAAGTGGCAGCTTTTGGGTTTTTGTTTCGAGGGGTATACGTTATGTGTGTTCCGTCTCGCTGTTTTACCAAGGGGTACTAAACGGACCATCAGCTACTGCCGGATTTAAAAGGAAACACTAGATTCAACCCCGGTAAAGGCAATTCCGTGTGAATTGGCCGATCGCCGTTTGGCGGATTAATTTCGAAACCAGCTCCCATCGCTCTGCGGTTACCATTGGTGCGTTGAAAGCATCAAAGTTCCGGACCCCTGGATGTTGACTTCCTTCAACCCAGGCTTCAGGGTCGTACCCATGGATTTTTATCATCATCTTGTGAAGCAGTATTGCGCCGACGCTCCTGTTTCCGTTCAAGGTAAAAGATCTAGTTTTTGTGAAATGTAAAAGAAACCGTTTTTGTTTCGCGATATCTTGCGAACTTCAAATTTTGCTTTCATGTAAATAAAAACAGCGACCTTCAGTCGCCGTTTGTGGTGTTTAATTATAAAACTACCGAATTATATTCCGTTTTATTCTTGTGAACTTCAGCGTCCCTGGTGTATGTGCTGTATGAAAGAAAATAAATCCCGTTGCACCAGTGTTGGCGATTTTTTTTTCTGAACGTTCAAGAGCATTAAAAATATGTAATCCAAACTTATAGCGTTATCACTTGTCATTTTCTTGTATTGTCATGTTTAACCGTTTAATTATATGTGTGTTAAAAGTTTACTGCCTCTTATTGTGTCTTTTGTACTTGGTTGTGTAAGAATTTTGCAAGCTTTAAATGTACAGGAGGGGGCAGAAGAAAGATAAGTTCCATTCCCGTAAGCTGTTGGCTTTTCGGCCTTCCACGAGGACCTACAATCAGCTGGATTTGGAAGGTGGCGCCCACTTATTTTGACTCGCCCTGTATACAACTAAAGATTTTCTCCCATAAGCGATTTTCACGAACTCCCCCTACTCCTCTGAGCTAAGCTGTATGCCTTTTTCCATCTATCTGGTTACGGGTCGTCGAAAAAGCTCGATTGGCCCGTAACAGGGTATGATGTGAGATGCTACACGAAGCAAAATGTTCGGTGGTCAGGATACGTTCTCCGATTTTCTACCACAGCTGCACGAGCATTCCCGCTGCTATAGCCACATACGAAATGCAGTTCTATATACTCACTTACAGAAAAAGGCTCCATCATTACCACACTTACAAAACAACAATAATTAAAGCTTAAAACACCTTCAGTCATAATAACTTAGCATGTGTTTAATTTATTTATTTCCTATTATGACTTGATTTAACGGAACAATGATAAAAACAAAGAAATCCTCTGTAAGTAGATAACGGTTGGATATAGGGCATGGGTTTATTAATATTTTTTGCTTCGTGTAGCATTCCCACATCACACCCTTAAGTTTGCCCCACACTTTTTGAATCACCCTGTATATGTATATAACCACCTTAGGCGGGAAGAGTTACATTATGGCAAACGCTACAAAAATATTATCTTTGTTCGTCGAATAGATTAAGTATAGAATTATAATGTGAGAATTGTTTAATAGCTTCTAGTCTTGCACAATCTTGGAACAGTCTTGTAGAATCATGGAGTAGTCTTGTTCAGTCATTTTCTGTAACCAGTTTGCTGTACGGCTCTTTCAAAGGTAGGTACTTTACTTTTATTTTTAGAGGTCATAGGTATAGGCAGAGTATTATTTATTTAAAAATAGATTTTTATTTTAAGGAAATATTCGTTTATACATAAAAAACCGAAGAAATTGTTTTAACAAAACGTGTATCTATGCGTTGTGGATTTCGCGAAAACTGCTGTTCCTATTTTATAATCTAGAGATATATTAAAAACGAATCAAATTCAATAAGCTTCTGAAAAAATTGAATGATTTTTTAAATAAATTGCTTGTCGAGCATATGTGTGGCGAGCAATCGACGTAACGAGTAAATAGTTGTCGAGCAAAGAGACCCGCGAGCAAATGGTAGGCGAGTAAGTGGGTGGACACCTAAGTTATGTACTCAGAAGTAATTATTTTGTGTTTTGGAGTAATAAATAATTGAGCAACTAAACTGTACTTTGATTACTAATTAAATAATCGTACAAAATGTTATAAATTGTATAGTTTAAATAAAGATAAAGATTCTATGCCAAAATACCGTAAAGGGCTTTTATTTTATATTTCAGAAACATTCGACTTCATACCCCAAGTGCGCTTAAGGTGGAACTCAAACTGCTTTAAGTCAGTAAACAGGGCCACCCTAACCACAGGGCTAAATGGGCTATAGCCCTGGGGCTATTGCACTCAAATCAGTTTGACGACTGAAGATCAGCTACAAATTGCAGCGGTGGAAGATCTTTTTCTGGACTTATAAAATATAAAATAATATAAAATAAACCATTATTTACGCTCTTCTTTGGGACAGGGCAAATTAAATGGTTTAAGTATTTTGTCTATAGGGAGTGACTTATTTAATTATTTAAATATGTGTGATATTATTAACCAAAAGCAAAAGCTAAGAAAATAAATATTTAAGTTATACATATACTAAGATACTTTTGTTTTCTGTTTATATAGTTTTTGTTCATATATGTTATTTGAATTTTGTATAATTTTATATTTTTATTTGTTTATTCGTAATACGAGGGCAGCCTTTTAAGTTTTTACAAATGACCACTAGGTGGCGCTATTGAGATATGTCATTACTATTTTCGTAAAATTTGACATTTGTTATTGTCAAAACAGTGGCAGCTTAGAAATTGACCGAGTAGTTTGTTTACAGTAAGCGTTTAAAAAAGTAATCTTGTGAAAAATGGAAATTTCACGTGAAGGCTTCCGTTGGATGATTTTTTACGATTTTAGTAAACGCCTAACTCAACAACAATGCACAGAATCGCTTCGTTCAACTTTTGGCAATGCAACACCATCAGAAAAAGCTGTTGTACAGTTGGGTTGCAGAATTTCGTCGTGGTCGACCAAAATCGGTTGATATTCCAAAAAAACATCGATGCTGTGCGCAACATGATTGAAGAAGATCAGCATGTGTCTTGCGGTGAGATAGAGGCATTCTTAGGCATATCGAAGACTGCAGTACATTCGATTTTGCATGAACATTTAGCTGTGAAAAAGATTTGTTCCCGACGGATTCCGCATAATTTGACCGAAGCTCAAAAAAGGCTTGTGTTAATTGGTTTAAGAAAATGCTCAAAAAATTCGACCGAGGAACTGCAAAATCCGTATACAACATCATAACAGGTAATGAAACATAGATATATTCGTATGAACCGGAAACTAAGCAACAATCCACTGTTTGGGTGTTCCAAGATGAACTGGATCCCACAAAAATTGTTCGTTCACGAAGCACTTCCAAGAAAATATCGCTTGTTTCTTCGGTTGTACTGGGCATGTCGCAACCATTCCTTTAGACTTTAGAGGATAGGAGAACAGTTACCGCTGAATGGTATACCACAATTTGTTTCCCAAAAGTCATCCACGAAATCAGGAAAAACAACCGAAAACGTCGCATCGCATCATTCTTCATCATGACAGTGTCAGCTTTCACACAGTACGTCAAACAGTTGATTATTTCAAGGAGAAAACATCTAATGAATTCTCATTGTCCGTATTCACCTGATTTATCACCTAACGACTGCTGTCTGTTCCCGAATGTCAAACAAAAAATGGGTGGACTGCGATTTTCATCACCTGAACAAGCTCTTGAAGCCTTCAAAAACCGTGTTTTTGAGATACCAGAGTTGAAAAATAGTTTCGAGAATTGGTTTGAACGCATGCAAAAGTGTATATATCTTAATGGCGAATATTTTAAAAGCAATAAAACAGCTTGTTCCAAAAAAAAATGTTTTCATTCCTAGTTTTTGTAAAAACTTAAAAGGCTGTCCTCGTATATTATCTTTTTCTAGTTCTGAAACTTCTGTAAAACTTCACCGGTCACCCCGTTCCCAATTCCCTCCCGGGTATTTTCTTATGAGGAGGGGCGCATTATTGTTAGTAGCCCACGGGCACCAAATATTTTAGAACGGCCCTGCCAATAAATAGGCTAATAGGCCCTTATTGCGAGACGTATTTGGCAGGTCTTATTCAGTCATAACATATCTGATATTATTTTTGTCATTTATAATTTTGTAATTGGTGTACGTCTTTCCAGGAACAGTTTTTTTTTAATGAAACCCGTTCTTGAATTCCTCAGGTGATTAAGTATTTTACTGCAAGTAAGCCATTGTTGCTGTTTAGTGTTGTCTATTTAGTTAATGTTTGTGATCAACAGTTTAATAAAAGGAAATCCGTTTAACAACGAATACCTTCCCCTGCCTTAAAATATCAGTTCAATATTCACTAAAACGACTCTATTTAAATGTCGTAACAAAAGTTGTAACAGCTATCGCAAACAAATAATTGAGTTTATTTAATAAATTCCACATTTTCCGAACATATCCATTCTCCACCAGTAAAATTATAAAATCGATCGTAATATGTTAGTTATTTCTTTAAAGGTTTTAAAACATTACTTACATGGATTTGGTAGACAAACTGGCGATATGAAGGGCGTGAATTTGACAGCCCTGGCCATTTTTATCAATGCAATATCATTTGTATCATGTAATTTGTCGCTGGTAAAGTCTTCATGAACTTTCATGTCCTTTGCACCTATAACAATCCCTGTTTCGGTAATTCGATCGTGTCTTCCTAATACTACGGTGAATTCGCTTCTGTTGTACCTTGAAAATTTGATTGAAGATTGAACGGCGAAAATTCCAAGCCCTTATTAGGTACTTACCATTTTACGCAATGGCCTGCAGTTAAAACGTATTTATTATTAATGAGAGCGCCTCCACAGTGCAACTGACCCCTTCTTGCAATGTAAACTAACCACGGGAAGATATGGGGCGCTGCCGTTTGCCCACCAACTATCCGATTTAATGCATTAGAAGTGTAGGGCACGCCACACTCTAGAAAAATGTTAAAGAAACAGGAGCGATGAAGGGTCATTAAAATTGTTTTTTAAGAACTTACCACAGTTTGTTAGTAGGACACCCTCGATCTAGAAAAAGATTTGTTGCCTTCTTTATTTAAAAAGTACAAACAGTTATTAAAATTTTTGTAACTTATTTCACTTGAGGAGATACATGGATGGAAGCACTGAAGTATTGAATAGAGTTTTTTTTAATAGAAAAACAGACTATGTGAGAATAATTAAATTTGCTGCTGCTGTCATTTAGTCAACTATGGCATATGTTTCTACACAAACTTTAATTAGTACTAAGCGCCAGTAAATGGTAATGGTTTGGCACTAATTCGTTTGTTACAAACCAATATTTTGTGTGTGGAGATTAGCTAGCACGTAATGTCTGTTGAGCAGTAATTATTTATAACAAGGTTATTGTAAATAATCGAAAGCTAGTTTAGCAAGATAGTGCTGTAATAATTAATTGTTTAGATGTTCTGCAATTGGAAAATACATTTCATTATTAACGCCAGATAAAATTAAACATTTGTTTAGTTATTTTCTAGTGTATCTGAAACTAATTGAACTGACGAAATACATACATAATAAGTGCTTCTTTATAGATCATAAAATGGCTAACCGATTTAAATAGTGCTCAATATTGTTTGGTTACATTTATTAGGTATTTGATTACACATACTGGTAAATTTTTGACAGTTTTTCTATAATTCTTAAACTAATAATTCCTTGGGATAAGTTGTATTTAAGATAAAGATATTATTGTATATAGTTAGTTGGATATAAATCATTTGAGACACGAATTGCCTCAGACGATTTACAGAAAATTGATTATATCTTCTAAATTAATTATGTAAATCGAATTGTACAATTAATTAAATGCACTTAATTTATAAATAAAACTGACAATGTATAACTCAAATAAGCTTACCCCTCCTCGTAGTGTAAATAGGAACTTAAACAACAAGTTTAGTATGATAGGTGCATATGACATTTTAGATAAATTAGTTAGCCCTTTGTATTTTGTCGTTAGGCTGCATGCAACAATTTACTGTGTTACAAATGCACGTACGTGTCTAATTACCAATTATTTTATCTTTATAGCTTTTCCATTAGTAAATTCTTTAATGTTTTTTAAAAGTACTATAAAAGCATTGCTTAACCGTCGCATGTCAAATAAATTTTCTAAGAATATGTTACGTTTCTTTTTTTAGAATTATTGGCATTGCGTGATGAAATAATGTGATGTGATTTTTTACTGGAAACGGGAAATTTCCGGTGGGGATGCCTTCTTCGCTTTCTTCTTCGTTGCCGCCGACGCGGATGTTTCAGTGAAAATCCTGAAGTTAAAAATTAAATTATATAACAAACATTTAACTGTTCCTTCACAATTTCAGTGCAATAACAACTATTGAGCGAATTACAAATGTACTGGTTTACACAAATACGAGGGACACTAGATATATACTTTGCCTATCAATGCTAAAGCAAGTGCCAATTAAATGCTTCTTATTCTGACGTGTCTTAGATTTTGCCTAATAAAACAATAAACAATAATCACTAAGGATATTATAACAACTGCAACGAGATTTGTCTTGAAATAAAATGTTTATTATATTGCATATGGTACAAAAGGATGGCGTTTAAACATTAACATCCATCGGTTATAGAATTCTTTATATAAGAAGAAAATAGATCGAAGGTTATCCACAAATGGATATTGGATGTGTATAGGATGAAGACCTTCAACTTAGTAGGTGAATTGTGATCCAAGTAGTATAAATAGAGTATTGATTTCGTTGAAGACGACGGAACACTAGAAGGCCAGTCAATAAGACTACCCCGAAAATGCATTAGAAAACTAAAGATATAGTCAGCCAGAGTTATTTCACATTTTTATTACATTTTTTACAATATATGTGACATGAGTCTATCACTGGGATTTCAAAATAAGTAGTCCATGCAACGCAATTATAAGGGCGTACTTTTTCCTCATTTTCGGACGCCGATCAGCTGAAAGACCTATACAGCGTGTTTCACTTCTCGCTTTCACACACCTGTTTCTTCCTTATTTGATGTTCGATCGATTTCAAATTTGGATCATTTATTATTATCCTTTAAAACAGTTGTTTTTACAATTCTTAAATCATTTTACTGCAAACCAGTAGCCTATTACCCAAGTAGTACACAACATGTAACTTGCATCGTACCAATATTTAATTTATATTGGTTTCTTGGCTGAACATTTTATCGTCCGCATACTTTTATCCAATGTTCTACTAATATTGGCTGGATAATATATCTCTAGCATTGAATAAAGTTTGGTTAAATATTTGCTGGTCAATATCTGTGAATGACCTAAAATGTATATTTAAATAGTATATAGTATCAAATATTGGATATACCAATGAGGGCCAATGCATACACAATATGTGTCTAGACGCTTATACGAATTGTTCGTATTCCGAGCTAAAGCCAATGTTCGACTTGTATGCGACTCCCAATATTGCTTATAACTTGCAAGTCCAATGTTTAACCAATATAGTATTAGTAGTTTCCAGAAAATGTTCGTACTCCGAGCTAAAGCCAATGTTTGACGTGTATACGATTTCCAATATTGTTTAAAATTTGGATGGCCAATGTGTAATTAATATGTAGTTTATACGAAATGTTTGTAATCCTAGCTAAAGACAATGTTTGAATTGCATGCGACATATGGCGGGTAACTGTGTAAAAGTTATAAGATACTAAGGAGTTTAAGGTTATATACCTATTTAGTAAGTTCATTCGTTTTATTACAAACGTAAATGTTTAAATTTAATAATATTGCTAATAAATTATTGTAAGAAATGCAGAGAAAGAATATATTTGTAATTACTTGTACAAGTAAAACAACAATGTTTACCATTTTTTGTACATTCTACACAGATTTGGTTCTTTGCACATTTTCAATAAGTTTTATGTTTTTTAGAAAAATATTAGTTTTGTGTTACACAATATGTGTGTGTCTTTAGTGTACATGTCATGCAGGTATTTTAATAAAAAATAAATATCGCTTTCTCTTATTCTATTTATTCTCTTTATTGATTTAATTAAAATCTTCCAACAGCACCAGCAAAATTTCATTAAGTATTTTATAATTGCTGAAAGGTATTGTCGCGCGGAGTGGTTGTAATTGTTCACGTAATATTTCTCAGATTTCATATTTTTTAAAATCAGCGTAGTAGGTATATTGTACTCCTTTTGCTAGTTTTAAAATCTTGATCTTTTTTATCACTTTATTTATATCTTTATTTCAATCATGATTTTGAAAGCAGTAAACTAAGTATAAAATTCAAAAATGTATGTATTTTGGATTCCCCATGAGGACAGAATGCAAGGGATTATAGAGTGAACTAAGTACCTAACATAAGTTGGTTTCTCCTCATTTGGTAACTGTTCAATGTTATTTCGACTTGTTATGACAGCTTGAAATTAACACACTTAACTGCTCTTGTTCAAGATTATCCCACATTTCCACTAATGAATTCCCTAGGTTGTTAAGAGTAGCAGAGCGTGGTTGAACGGATCGTACTTGTCTTCCGAGAATGCCCCATAGGTGCTCAAACGGGTTCAAGTCGGGAATTCTGGCTGGCCATTGCATAACAGAAATACCAACGTCGTCTAGGTATTCCTGCACAATTCTGGCTGTGTGGGGCCGATCGTTGTCGTGCATTAATTGGAAGTTGTCTCCGATGTATGGGGCATATGGCACGACATACTGTTCTAAGATATCCGTAATGTACCTCTGACTGTTTAAAGTGCCGTTGGGGAAGATATATAGGTCTGTGAGAGCCGTGATAGATATGCCTCCCCATGCCATTATTGGATAACTGCTCTACCGTGCTGAGAAAATTAAGTGTCATCAAGAAAAACACCCTGGAAATTAGACTGGCGTTGTTTCTTCAATAACGGGGTTGGCATCTGTTCGATGACAACTCAAAAAAATTTTTTTTTTCAGAGAAATGTATAGAACCATAGAAGATATTATATTTTATGTTTTTTGATAGAGCTCAGTTCAGACTACTGAGGTATATGCTAATTACGTAACTCAATTGGATGTGCATCGTGCCATTTTCCTACAGAAAGGTATCATAACATAAGTAGATACTCATAATATGCACTTTCACATTCGGACTCATGTCACTAGTTTACTCTAGAGAGATGGCGCTGTATATGTCCAGGTGAGTTATGCAATTAGGGTAAGGTAAGCTAAAGTGAGTTCTATACAGTTTTTCCTCTTTCAACTCTTTCAAAATAGAGATAAAATACCCGAAAAACAAACTTCGTGAAGTCAATGTCCTCCCAATTTTTACCGATAATCTATTATATTACTTAAATAGCCTATCCAGCTATAAGAAGCATATTGAAAATGTTCTATTTTTACGAAAGTATCGAATATTTTCTACGCTTATACACTTATTCCAAAGTATTTCGAGCTGCAGGGTTCATTTGTTAGGTTTTTAAAATATTAATCTACAGCAATTTGAATTGTTTATATAAAGCAAATGTTCTACGCTAAGATTCTGTTCCAGATTTTTCAAGAAAGAGCAAAAGCAATATTTTTTGTTTCCAAGAATTCACTTTTCTTCTAAGGCTTTCATCAAACTTTGGATTGTTTTTCCATGGACTTTGGCATTAAATGTAATCTCTATCTGCATATCAGAAAGAAATCTTCCTTCTACTTCCCAAGAAACAGTCTTCATTCATTTTCTTGCTTCCAATCGTTTCGATTTTAGATCCTCTTGTACTGATTTTCAGCCCCACCAAAATTATTTAGCTCAAAATTGAACGTGAAAGTATGATAGCCTTAGAGGCCTACAGTCATTCGTTTATGCATATTATATGGCATATGTTTGGAGAATAATTTTATTTGCATATTGTTTTGTAATGACTAAACTACATGGGCATTTATGTTTGTTATTTTAAATATGTTTTTAAGTGCTCTTGTGCTCTTCTCAAATTTAGTTTAAAATATCATATATAACAGCAGGAACTAGTCGACCAGATTGTCACCCAAATTGATAAAAATACACATACGACCATAAATAACTTAGTCGTGGATAGGATATTAAAAGATACCTACGGAGATTTATGCCGACGGCACTATATCCTTATCACAGTGCGTTGTTTAGGTAGACGATTTAACAATGATTACAAACAAAACAGAAAGGAAATTGTAGGAATATGGCTTGTTTAGTTAAGGTGAATAAGAGTGTAGGATAGTTTTTGCGATTATTAAAGACGAGTAATATATCACGGAGGGTTAAGTTACATCTTTGAAGTAGCACTTTCATCCGACCGCTAGTAAATTGTGGTTTCTAAATAAGTGTGACTAAAGAAGAATGGAAATCTGGGAAAGGAAGATTTTTAGAAAAGGGCTTAGGTGTAAGAATGTGGTGGTGCAAGGGCAATGAATTCCTAAGTGGTGCGATTATACGGAGAGTCGAGTATAATGGTGTCGATCTAGGACACGTAGAGAAGATGGATGAAGATAGAACTACGAAGATAGTGCTAAAAAGAGGAGTTCAGGGAAAACGGAGCAGGGAAAGACCCAGGAGCAGATGACTGGACGCGGCGAAGAAAGACATCAGCAAATTAATTATCAGGAACTGGAAGTTGGTGGTTAGAAGTAAGGACGATGGAAGACAATAACAATAATAAGTCCTAGGCTTACAAGGCATGAAGAGCTAAGACATATAAAAATACATATGTACAAATACCTTGGTAATAAGAACAACAACAACAACAACAAGAGTAACTTAAATAATTTTAATGGTATTCCGATAGGTAGCTGAAAGGTAGCTGATAGGTAGCTTTTACCATGCTTGTCTAGACTCTAGAGTATTACAACTAGCAAAAGCAATATGTGGGTTGTAATAACATTTGGAGGATACGGTATAACTAACACTAATAAATCACTAAAATTAAATTTCAATGCTTTTTTAACTTCCTAATTTTTCTTGACAAATATTTTGGTAGACAGCTACAACTGTTACCTAATAGCCGCTTAGAAAATGTTTAACAAGTTTTGTTGATTATTAGAAAAACTTTATTAGTGTTTCCTATAAAACCGTTATACAGCTTACTATGTGCAAGATTTAATATTAATTATTTTGAATTATTTGAATTAAATTGCAAACACTTGAACGGTTTCGATGAGAAAGGGGTTTTCTAATTTAAATTGGATTATTATTTTCATTGAGTACAGCAGTAAAAATTTCAAATTTGCATACTTTGCGAATTATTTAAACTATAAAAAGAAATTGTAAGGGTTTTTAAAATGACGTGTTATTACATAGACACGTGTAGTGGGAAGCTAATAAAACCTGTAGAAATGGTTAATAATATTGTATTGATTTACTAGTTAAGGGGATCCTAACGCGACCTGGCTGTCAAAAATTAGAAGTTACTTTGTACATCGAGGCCGTCTACCTGAAGGCTGGAAATCGAACTACAGCCAATGTGAAAAATAATACGTATAATATACCATGAAGTAAATTGGTAACAGAGTCTTGGCATTAGTGTCATTGCAATAATATCAGATACATTTTGATATTGTAATTGTGTGCATTATATTCTTAAAGGATGGTAGTTTGTAAGAAGGCGAAAAAATTTCACTAAATTAATTCCACACATGTCGTAAAAGTAAATTGATTTTACCGTATTTTTATACTACTTTTGACAATTATTTTTATCGCATGTTTTTACGATGTTTGGTAACTTTTTCACCTTATTTTAATCTTGGATATGTCGTCTACTAGCTATTGAAAACTGCAAGTGGAAAGGTCGTCTATTGAAGTTGTTATGGTGACAATAGAAAATGCTAACCCTAGGTTGCATAACTGATACAATATCGGCATTTACATAATCTGGGGCTCGGAAGCCCGGTCTATAAAATCATATTAGTTTGCAATGAAAACAAATTTATTGACATAAAATTATATTTAGGTACACATATATGCTACAAATTTGAAATTAGACTTGAAAGTAAAGACTACCATCTAAAAAAATTTTTTTACTGATTAGGGTAGCAAATATTGCACATTCTAATACTATGCTCATTACAAGTATTATTTTTACATATAATACATATCATTTTGCTTTTACGATCAATGTTTGAAGGGCATGCTGAGCATCTTTTTCTCTTGATCGTTGCAGAATACAAAAAACAGTAATATTTTTTCCAAAAGATAAATTGCTAATTGAACACTAGTAAAAATTGTCTACTACTGTCTACTACGTCAAGTCCCAGATTTTTATGTAGAGGTTCTCCAGGTTGGCGACCAACATAAACTAAACCATCAAGAGCATAACCAGATTTAGATTCGCACATACAAAATATTTTCAATCCATATTTTGCCGGTTTACTTGGCATGTATTGAATTAATCTGCATCTACCTCTATATGCAAGAAGTTATTCACCTACAGTTACGTTAGCATCTGGTATGATCAGATCAGATCCCAAACGTAAGATACCAATGCTAATTTATCGGTTTTCAAACGTGAGTTCTCTTATCGTCAAATCTGATAAATCTTCGTATTTCTTCAAAGTGAAATATGGACATTGTGGCTCGATATATAGGATTAGCAAATTCATCAGATAATAGTTCTCTTGCGGGAATATCCCAGCTTGTCAACCCCAGTATAAATACGTAATCCACAGAATGCATGAACTTCATCAACTGTTACATATTTCCACTGTTTTCCTTTCGCGTTGTAAACACGTGTTCCTTATAAATTGGTACAATTCACAATTTCTTCCATAACAACTTCAGTTACAAATAACTGAAAAGCTTCTTTTGGTGTGGCAGCTACATGTTTTTTACCAATCCTGGTGCATGTCGAATAATATTATGTGGCTGTATTTTGTTTTTTACTGGAGGTTGCAAGCTCCAATCTATGCCACTTGGAGCAACATAACAACGTGTTCATGTAGAGGTCGGATTTGAATTATCATCATCGTTAGCATCTTCTGTATTATCGTGATCATCATCACTACTGAATCCAGAGTACTCGTTAGAATTCACTTCTAAATCGTTGTCCTCTGTGTCATCATTTTCTACTTCTGAAATATTACTTTCTCCAGAAGGCAGACTATCACACTCATCTGCCCATTGCAGCAGTATTTCTTTGTACCCCGGTTCACCACCTCTTACACGTTTCTTTGATGTCATTATAGTCGGTATATGCAATACAATTTCACTCACTGAAACTTTGATTTCAACTGAATGACAATAAACTGTACGTACATTTATACATTCTGTAATAATGCAGGTTTGACCAGACATAAACATGCAGATTGCCGTGTATCACTTACCTAATAAGTTATAAAAATGCTAAGCCAGCTATAACAAGTTGAGACTTGTTTTATACGAACGATTAGTTGATGGGCTTGGGAGGGCCGGGAGGGACATTTACAAACCAAGCTAGCAACCTGCTTGTAGATGTAACATAATACTGCTCACAGAACCCGTAAATTGCCTCGGTATTGGACGGATACATCGATGACGACACATGCAAGGACAAGGAGATCGAGATGCAAGAAGAAAAATGTAATACTAGTTGCAACCTGGAACACAAGATCACTCAATAATAAAGACCAGGAAATTGTGAAAGAAATATAAGATAACAAGATAGATATATGTGTTTTTCAGGAAACTAAGAAGAAGGGAAAAGGACAGAAACAATACGATGAATAAATACTGATCTCCAGTGGAGTAGAGAAAGAAATTAGAGCGAAACAAGGAGTCGCTATAATGATTCATGAAGAATACAAGCAACATAGAAGAATGTCGTTACATATCGAAGAGGACATTAGCCATTAAAATAAACAACGCAGTAAATTGAACGTAATAGCTGCCTGTGGACCTGAAGATTGTAAACTAAAAAATGAGAGAGAACATTTCTATGAGAAACTCCAACAGACCATAGATACCATACCTAAGTAATGCTAGCAGATTTTAAAGCACTTGTGGGAAATGAAGTGGTGCCAGGTGTTAAACAACGTTTTAATGAGGAAGTTCTCAACGATAACGGAGAATTAATGGTTGCTTTTTGTGCACACAACGAATTAAGAATTAATAACACCTTCTACAATCACAAAGAGCAGTACAAATATACGTTCCAAAACACCAGGGGACAAAAATCAACAATCGTCAACATTGTAACAAACCGAAAGTTACACTCACGTCAAATATTAGACGTTAAAACACTAAACTCTGCAAATGTAGGCAGTGACCATAGTCTTCTACTAGGAAAATTAAAAATACAATTAAATCCAAAGCATAAACAACAACCAAAGGAAAAAGAAGAGAAGTTAAATATTGAATCCTTATGAAATCAATCTACTAAAGAACTGTATCAGAAAAGATTAGAAGTAAAACTGAAAGAGAATTCTGCAGATGCTAGAAATGAAGACATCGAATTACGATGGTAAAAAATTAAGAACAGTTTGAGAGAGGGAGCGCAAGAAGCGCTAGGTACGAGAATTGTAAACAAAAGCAACAAAAACACAAATAAAACACCATGGTTCTGCAAAGAGGTTAATGAAAAGTGCCAGTTGAAGAAGAAGATATATCTCAAATATAGATCTGTCTGAACAACAGAGGTGTACGAAGAATACAAGGTAATTCGAAATGAAGTCGCCGCATGTGTGAAACGAATTAAAGATGAATATTGGGAAAGATTCTCAAACCGATCGGAAGAAGATTTTTACGTCCTACAAAAACAAATATGGCGAATGATAAGAACACAACGCAAAGAGGTTAATGAATTAATAGAAATTATCCAAATAAAAGAGGAAAGCTGGATTAATTACCTAACAGACCTGTTTAAAGCAAACACCGATGAAATAGAATTGAACACACCAGAGGTAGTTGCTAACGGTGAAGTACCTATAGAGGAAGTTGATGTAGAGAACGCATTAAGAACGTTGAAAAACAAAAAATCTCCAAGTTAAGACGGAATTCCAAATGAGTTACTAAAATACGGACGTCACAATCTTACAGAACATATCACAAAATTAATCCAAAAAATCATAACCCATCATTGAATACCCTAATGTTGGAGAACAATCACTACCATACTACTGTTTAAGAAAGGGGACAAAAAAGAACAAAACAACTACCGACGAATTAATCTCCTCGATACAATGTTAAAATTAACCACAAAAATTACATGTAACAAGATCAATTCAATAATATCCCTATCCGACGAACAACAAGGTTTTCGAACAGGAAGATCTACAGATGCAGTGTTCGTGTTAAGACAAATTGTAGAGAAATCGCTGGAATACAACAAACCAGCGTTCCTATGCTTTATTGATCAGCAAAAAGCATTCGACCGAGTACGACTTAAAGATATTATGTTCCTGCTGTACAATAGACGAATTCCTATGAGTCTCATTAAAACCATAGAATACATATACACAAGAAATAAAATCTAAGCGAAAATCCAAAGCAAACTCTCAGAACCAATCCCTGTGGGACAAGGCATTAGGCAAGGGGACTCTATAAGCCCTTTACTTCTTAACATCGTTATGGACGAAATTATAAGAAAACTACGCAATGGATATAAAATGGAAAACCAGCAAATCAAAATACTCTGCTACGCCGATGATGCCGTGCTATATATAGTCGCAGAATCCGAAGATGCTCTTCAGGGCCAATTGCATCAGCTTAACATAACAGCGAAAAAATACAACATGATTATTTCGCCACAAAGAACAAAGTGTATGTCAACATCGCGCTTACCACTTAAGTGCAAACTTGCTATTGACGATGAAATTATACAGCAAGAAAATTGAAGTTCACATATCTGGGAATTGGAATATCTAGCAGCGGAGATGTAGCAGCTGAAGTGAGACGGCAAACAAATAAAGCAAGCCGAATAGCAGGATGTTTAAAGGACATAATCTGGAGGAACAAACACATCGGTATAGAGGTCAAGTCCAGAATTTATAAGGCAACAATAAGACTAATAATGACGTACACCGCGGAAACTAGGCCTGACACCGCAAAAACGAAACAACTTATAGAATCGGCTGGAATGAAAGTTGCTCGTAAAATCGCCGGCAAAACTCTGTTAGATAGAGAAAGAAGCGAGAACATTAGTCAGATCTGCAATATAGAAAACATCGCAACGAGTGGGTGCTAAATAGGAAAATGGAATGGAACGAGTACATTAATAGGATGACCAACGAACGAGTAGTGAAGATAGCCAGAGACAAATCACCAAGAGGCCACAGAAATTAAGGTCGGCCACGGAAGAGGTGGAGCGATAACCTGAACGTGATAAAAAGAGGCAAGAAACCGAAGACGGAACAGGCGAAAGCCTATATGAGGTACTAGTTATATCCCCAGTTGTTATTTTTAACTAATCACACATCTTAGTGGCCCGGAACTTACGGTTTTACATCTTATCTAGAAAATCACATCGACTCCTCCGTAATTGATCCCGGGTCCCTTGGATTAGCTGACGTTACAAAACAATTTATCTTTACGTTCAGATGCAAGTGTAATGTGCGAAGTCATAAATTTGATTTATATCATTAATCACCTGCCAAATGTTAACTTTTCTATTGTAATTTATTTTCACTACTTCCGATTATATACAGTATACACAGAATGTATAATTTAGTGAAAATATTTGAAAATAATAATTTTATTGGGTATTTCTCCCTTATCGCTACCATGCTCAAAATAGATCCGGATGAGTTATTGGACTAACAATTAAATTGTGGTTTATATTACTGTTTAGAAAAAGATCGAAAATCGGTTAGTTGCAGATTGCTCTACAGCGTGCACCCACTGGTTGCGTTTATGTCCAGCTATACCAATTTAAATTTATAAATTTGCATCAGATGTTTCGCAATTTTTAATTTGTGTACCAAAACGTATGAACCCGCTCTTTTATTTACTACCAGTTAGATAAACTATAATAAGTAAGCAGTAAGTAACGAAGCATTAAGAATGTAGATAGAACAGAACAGGATAATTCCAAAGAACCATTTGTTTTCCTCATTCGCTACATTCAGTGTTTTACAATATGCGTGAAGGAATGATTCAACCTTAGTACAGAGAGAAATTTTTTCCACTTTGTTTGTTAATTTCCATCACCAAACAAATATACTGGAGTAAGACTAAATTTGTAATAACACGGTTGGAGTTAAATTAGTATTTATACAATTGATATAACCCAAATCGTTGGCTACAGTCTTTACTCCGCAGTTAACAAATCGACTATAACCGCAAATTACTTTAAAGTGGCAACTGGTTTTATAAACATTCTTGCTTAGACATAATTATTATATATGCTTTTTTGTGCAGCTGTGACGCAAGCTTAAGATTCAATAAACAGATTCCGAACAAGTATTACAACCAGGGTATGTGGTTTAATTGGCAAACAAGACAAATCTCGTCATGGGTAGTGTATATGCTACAAAATTAATCTTCCTACCGTGTAATTAATTTTTGCTACTTCACTACGTGATATCAAAAATTAATTTACTTGCGTAGTTGAAATTTCAACATTAGGAGGTCCTCGTTTCAGTCAGTTTTAAATCCCACAGTTTGCGATAAAAATGCCAAACATTATCATTCTCTATTTGAAGATACTGACGTTCGGTTATTTTTAAAAACCTTCTGCACCTTTGTTGGCAGTGGAATTCAATTATTGGTACAATTGATAGAAGGCTATTAATACGAATTTCCTTTTAAAAATGAGTGAACATACAGAAATACATTTGCTTAAGAAATCTACTTCTGTGCCTAAACTAACAAAACTCGTTTTTTATGTGGCACCTTTATTTAAGTTTAGTTATAATATTTAAGTTGTTTTATACAATTATTTATAATTTGGAATCAAAATTAAAAAATTAAGCTAATGCCCAACAAAATATTTAAAAGCTCCCTTAACTCAGTTTACTCCGTAATAACAATAAAAATGATAACTGTATCCGACGTGTAAGTGGGAAATTATCAATTTTATGGAATATTATGGAATATTGCAGAAGGCATGTAATAAGAATTCTGGCAATTATGGGTACGCAACTTTAAATATAATTTAAATAATAATCGGGGGCACCTAATTAAATAAATAGAACTAGAAATTACGAATTTTGAAATAAAACCATTTAAAAAATGGGTCCACTTAAAATAGGTATACATAAATAGTTAAATCAATCAAAACATCAGCTATGTGATATGAGAAACTGCGTCCTAGAGTAATTTTGGTATTCCAGATCTTAATAAGTTAAGTCAGTAATAGAGAGGGTGTCAAAAAATTCTTAGAAAACCTTTCTACATCGTGGAAGGGAATCATCATGGCTCATAAGGTAACCTTCCTCATTTAACCTCTTAGGCTCCTAGGTCCCAGCAGTGCGCATAGAGGAAGAAGAAACAAAAGAACAAGTAATCAGAAGAGGTGTGAGACAAGGGTGTGTTCTAGCCGGCCTCGGTGGTCTAGTGGTTAGCGCATTTGCCTTTACATCCAAGGGATGCGGGATCGAACCTGGCTGAGATCGGCGAGATTTTTCTAGCGGGGAAAAATCTGAAAATGCGCCTTCTGTCGGATAAGAAGTAAAGCCGTAGGTTCCGTGCCACTGCGATGTGTGACACGTTAAAAATCACTACTAGAGTTGGAATTACCCCAGATAGGCAAAATTCTTAGTTAGAGTGTACAATGGGCCAAATGTGGCCTAAGTGCTTAGAGATGCTTGGAAAACTGCGTCCTAGATCTCGCTCTTTCAAAGCAAGCAAAGCAAGCAAGGGTGTGTTCTATCACCTGTCTTATTTAACATTTACCCCAAATGTATATTTCAAAAGGCACTGTGGGAACAAATTGAAGGTAAACGACTAAATTATAAATAATATAAGATATGCCGATGAATCGACTATATACTGGCTGAAAGCTTAAAAGATTTACAGCTCTTAGTACATAAGGTAAATGAAGCAAGTAAAGAAATGGGTCTAAAAGTGAATGCATACAAAACCAAGTACATGGTAATCAGTAAACAACCCATAAATATGTTATGTAAAATCATCTGCTACTTTCTTTAAAAATTAAATTTGTCAAATGCTACTTCTGGTCAACACTATTATAGGATGTAGAAGCCTGGACTCTGAAGAAGAATACAATGAACAGGATTGAAGCGTTTGAAATGTGGACATACTGCAGAATACTAAAAGTCCTTTTGTAGACGGAATAAACAACAATGAAGAAGAGTAATGAAGGAGAACGAAGCAATTAAGAACAACAACAGAAGAAAAACCGCATATTCTCAGAAATATCAAATATAAAATCGAAATTCGAGTTTAGAATTGAAAAAAGCTTTAAACAATTCGAGAGATTTTGTGGATAAAAAATTGATTTCTGTTCTCAATATACCGCGAATAATTAATCCCACAAAAATACCACACTAATTGAAAAGTCACTAATCGAAGATAATCGTCAATACAAAAACTATAATGCGTCTCGAGACCTTCAAAACGTTCACCTCTATTTTAATTGCATGTGCTTTTATTGCAGTTTAACATTTGTTGAGAATAATGGAAATACAGCGTTTGCGATAATCAAAAATTTTTTAAATATACCGAGTTGTGTGTATAATAAAGTAAACCTTTGCAAAATATTATAAATAGCCTTTTCTTTACAGGATTAACTGAATTTTGGGCGTGTTCTCCTAATTAGAAATTTATGAACCATGTTAATTAGAGGAACAAACGGGTGTCCGGTGAAAATGCCGCAACAGAAATCTCGAAAGACAAACTCTCGAAAACATAAATTCCGAATGATATAAATCTCGAATTGCAATTGAGAATGCTCAATCGAATATTCGTTTCCAATCACACGACTTCATGCTTCACGTGTTTCAATTTATTATATATTTCTTGTACAAGAATGTATGACTGCCAATAAGAGATATTTAAAAAAAATTCTAATAAGGTGCTTCAAGTTTACATACATGACCAAAATATTCTTCGTAGCTCTGACAATCAGCTTAATTCTTACGAAAACGCTACGTATGTAGACAATAAAAAACCACATAATGTTTTTTTTTTATTTAATTTGTAAACTTCACCAACATAGGTTATTAGCTTGGAGATTATGATATATTGTAGGCATTAGATAATTATAATTTTCTCAACTAGTCAGTTAAATTTAGAAATTTTATCACACTGGTGGCTTCTTCTTGATACTTGGCACTGTTTTCGTTGTGTGGTATACTGGTTGCATTCGAGTAATAGGTGTTTCACAGTTAGAGGAGTGTTACATGTTGGACAGATTGGATGTGGTACTTTTTGTAGAAGGTCTGAATGCGTTAATTTGCTGTGTCCGATTCTGAGTCTGGAAATAATAACGGTTTCCCTTCTGCATAGATTGGGTGGGTGACTCCAAGGTTTCGTCGACGGCTTAATAATTTGTAGTTTGCTGTCTGTGGCGCTGCCATTTATTCATAATGCAGGTCTTCCAGTATAGTTTAAAAGGTCGGATGGGTACACTTTTTCTATGTGGGTAGAGTTTGGAGATGTTATTGCTTCCCGAGCAGCCGAGTCAGCATCTTCTGATGTGCAGTAGAGGTGCTTTTATTGTTTCGTAGTTGCTATTGTGGATTTGATATGGTTAGGAAAGGAAAGAGTAGTTCGTGTTGTTTGGGTTAGACGCAATCGTGTATGTGTAACTCTACGACATTTGTTGCCTTCTGTATGATAATAGCGCTTGTCTTGATTCGCATAAAATACTTGATGTGGAATTGGTGCAGTGAGCCCCAATGGCGATTCTTAGGGCAGTATGATGGACAGCGTCTAATGTTTTTAAGATGTTTTTATTGGCTGATCCGTATACTACGCAATCAGAGTCAATTTTGGATCTTATTATTTGTAGACAGAGATGAGGGTGGCGGTGTCGGCACCCCATTTATGGTTAGCCAAGATTCTGAGTATGTTTGTCCTTCTCTTGCATTCGTCTTTGAGATCTTTTATGTGCGCTATCCATGTCAGTCTAGAGAGGAAAGTCATTCCCAGGTATTTTAAATATGGAGTGTATTGTATTGTTGTGGTGTGTATAGATGAAATTGGTAGGTGAATATCTCGTCTTTTTTTCTTATTGAAGTGTATGGCTTTTGTTTTTGCAGCAGAGAACTTGAACCATGAGGATTTTGCCCAGTGTTCTAAATTATTGATAGTATTTTGTAGACGTTGCCCAAAAGATTGAGGGTTTTTCCCCAAGCGTCGTTCATGTAAAGAAAAGTTTTGTGAATTCTAGAATTTTTCCAGTTAGGTCATATTTTTGCATGATTATTAGGATTCTTGTCTTCCAGGCTAAACCGTAGGCTTTTTCAAGATCAAAACTGACAGCTACGACGTGTTGTTTGTTTTAGAAGGCATTTAGTATCTCTGTTTCTAAATTAACTACCTGATTGAGAGTTGAACGGTTTTTTGGAAAGCTACTTTCATATTTTGTTAGTAAGTTGTTACTTTCTAGAAACCATATAAGTCTACTGTTAATAACTTCCTCCATTATTTTGTACATGCAGCAAGTTAGAGAAATTGGTCTATAGCTTTCAGGACTATATTTGATTTTACCCGGTTTCAAGATGGGAGTTATGATTGCTTCTTGCCACATGTCGGGGAAGTAATGATTTGACCAAACATTGTTGTATAAGTCTGGTAGACGAGTTTTTCCTTTATTGGAGAGGTTTTGTAGGAGTATGTAAGGTATGCTATCTGATCCAGGGCTTGAATTGCGTAATTATTTTTTTCTATTTCGGTTTTATAAAGCCGTTCTAAGCGCACTGTTTTAGCTGAAAAACAGTACGTTAAGGAGGCCTATAATCGTACTGTTTTTAGTTTGTTTTTTTACGATGTTGGTAGTTCGATTTGAATTTGAAAGTTTGAAATGTCAGTTTCAGCCACCTGTCAGTGCT
>JABXWE010008121.1:0-26576 GCA_014611495.1 Limonius californicus | reverse complement strand
ATTTTATTTTTTAGCATTGAATTAATTTGATTGCTGTGGTCACAGCATGCTTGAGTTGTCTGTATAGTTGGTTGCCTACACAATAGGCGAAATTGACGCGTTTCTTTTAAAAGTATACATAGGCTATGTATACTAAAAAGAAAAAATTCCCTGTATAATATTATAAACATGTGTAGCTAGGGCAACAGCACACTGGATCTTGATTTCGGCCACTCTATGACTCGAAAGTTAATTTGATTCATATCAAATGATAAGAGAAACCACAGGGTATTCTACAGCTACAGCCGTCTTCCCGTAGCCAAACGCCATCTGTTTCTGTCCAGTGCATCTTCTTCCTCTAACCCATGCCTCTGCAGGCTACCAGCGTTATGTAAAGCCCGCCGAACCCGCTTCCCGAAAACGTTTACTGGAAAGCTCTGTGAAAATGGGTAACACGTATACAGGATTCTCTTGTGCGTAATAGGGCCATGTATACATATTCACTTCACCACGGTTTAAGAATTTTGCCTTGTCGCTGAACAATACACAATATAAAAGAAAAAGTATCCAGAAAATATAGATTTAAAAAAAATTACAATTTCTATGCACTACATTTATTTTCCGAATTATCTAACCAGAATTCTATTTCTTCTTGTCCCTATCCTCAAACGACGTCGGCTATCTTTCTGGGCCATCTATAGTTTTTCCAATGGATCTTTTCCATCACGTGATCAATAGCAACCATATGCACCAAATATGTACCTAGTAAGTTAACTGAGCGATTAAATTCGTTGACAATTTGTAAGTTTAAATATTTCCGTGAAATTTTAGGTTATGTTTAGATAGTGACATTTCCATCGGATAATAAATGTGTGGTTACATGAATATAATTGCAAAACTAAAAGCTTTTAAAGACTGCTTCTCGTTGCTGGAACTTTTATTACATATGAAAACGATCGAAAAAAATAGTTATTTAAGTTTTTTTTAAATCAAATACATATGAGATTACAGGTCAAAATGGTATTCAGCACCAGTCGTTAATTACACTGGCCAACAATTGAAATTTTGTTTCTGCTGATTATGATCTGACACTTGTCTTTAACTAATGCTAGCACGCTGATTTCAAATATCAAACCCATTTTTCCCTATCACGTCAAGTTTTCCCTCTATGGCATTCCCTTTTTGTAAATTTGTGAAGGTCGTTAACAAAATGTTAATGCTTAAATTGTTCAAATAGTTGAAAGACAATCAAAATACACTTAAGTCATTAGCAAAATACTCAGCCCTGATAACACTTAAGTTCTTCAAATAAAGCAACCCAAATATATTAAGGTAATGCCCATTAGTTTACGTATTAGAAAGTTTTAATGACTTTAGGTCTGTTTAAAAGTAAACAGGAATGATACTAAATTGTTAGTTGAATGTTAGTCGGCAGCAGGGCTGCCAATGCACAAATCTGATTTTACCCACCTGTATAACGAAATTCCCCAAAATCCCGGAAAATTACCCGCGAAATTCAAAAACCTTCATAGGAAAAAAAAAAAAGAATAAAAAAATTGGCAATTAAACATTCTTTATTTATTTTTACTCCAAATATTACAGTTTAACATTTTTTTATTTGGTTCAAATGATAAGAGACCCTTACATTTTTTAATACCCTGCTTACTATACAGTGCTTCCCGAAAGTAACGGATACATTCTACAAAATCGTTGAGAACAATATTTCAAAAAAATGCTCGGGCACGTCGATTTTTATTTTAAAATTATCATTTAGAGATGTAATTTTTAACCCCCCCCCCATCCCTCAACCCCTAAGCGCTAGCAATTCCAACTTTAAAAATTCAAATAGCAAAGTATCTTTTCTGATACCTCATCTGATAGCTTTCTTTATGTCGAATACAATAAAAGAAAGGTTTTCAAAATAGATTGATAAATAACGGAGATATTTACCAAAATGTATTCAAATGAAAGTGCCAATATTCGAGCAGGCGTTGATACGGCTCTAGCAATGAGTGGTAAAAACAATTGAAGTTTATCGTTCTCAGTACATTTTAATGTTTTAAGTGTTTATGTTGTATTTTTAAGTTTGGATGAAAAATTTTTTTTAATTTTGATGAGAAAATGTCTTAATTTCTCAAAACCCATCGCAATGTTTACAGGACGTACTGAGAACATAAACTTCAATTGTTTTTAGAAAGGGTACTTTGCTGTTTGAATTTTTAAAGTTGGAGTTGCTAGCGCTTAAGGGTTGACGGGTGGGGGCTGAAAATTACATCTCTAAATGATAATTTAAGAATAAAAATCGACGTGTCCGAGCATTTGTTTGAAATATTTTTCTCAACAATTTTATACTTTCGGGAAGCACTGTATATTAAGGATGCTATAGTTGCAGTCTATTGGGACGATATGCCCGCCAATCTAAAAAATTTAGAAGAATAAAATTAATTTTATGTACGTTCACACGGGTACAGCTGCACAACAAACAATGATAAAACGGTTTATGGCGTTTACGCAAACTTGCTATCGCTCGAATGTTAAATGTTATGTTACCAAAGACAAATACTTTAACATATTAATACAGGAAACTCATATACATATATTAAGTTTAGCATGATCAAATGTGGGACATTGATAGTGGCGTCATCTAAGCAGTTCTGTGGGCAAGTTCAGTAAATTTGGATAATAAATTTACAAATTACTGTTTTAAATTCATGTTAATACATAAACACCTAACCTTACAAAATGTTATAAACTTAACCACTTATAAACTTACAAAGTTACAGTAAAATATCATAATTATCAAATATTATTAATTAATTAAGGTTTTTGCTATAATAAAGTAAATGGCATTTGCTTTAAATGTGCGACAAATGTTTTCGACAGCAGTGAACAATTTTTAGCAAAAAGCGATTATTTGAGAACCTTGAAATTACACGAAAATACCCACCAAAAAAATTACCCACAAATTACCCGAATGCATGTTAAATTACCCTCATTTTGGGGAATTACCCGCAAATTGGCAGCACTGGTCGGCAGTGAAGAAAATACATCATGTCTACTACTTGAAAATGTGTCAATAGTGCAGATTCCTTCTGCTACATTTGTGGCAGCTTCACTGTTCCCAGTCAAAGGACAAACATCATTGATTTCATACTTGGCTTACTTTGACGTACAACTAGGAGATCAAAACAAGTCGTGGACTCCACATAAAGTGTGTAAGCCATGTGTGGAAAATTTACGAGAGTGGAGCAAGGGAAAACGCCAAAAGTTAGCTTTTGGAATTCCAATGACTTGGCGTACCGTATTTTGAATAGAGATATTTATGTGCTATTTCAAAATAGACAATATTGAATATTGTGCTGTAATTAACTATTTTGTTAAAAAAGAGGTTCATACTAATATGAAAAATACTTGAACCTGCTGTTTTATTTCTGATTGTGTCTAAGTGGACCACTGAATTTAAATGTGGCCGTGAAACACCGGAAGGTGTCCTCGAAGAGGATGTCCAAAACACTAGAAATCATTGAAAATATCCATTATATCTCATTGAGAAGTCGCTGAGTTTCTGAAATTGTTAAACCGGTAGGCACAGCATAAATTAGCTGAAAAATTGAGAATGTCGAAGCTATCCACCAGATGGATGTCTCGTTTGCTAACAATTGATGCAAAAACAAAATTAAATGCACACTTTTTAATGGAATTTGAACCGTTTCAAGAAAAATTCAACTTAGTTTTAGATTCGATTTGTAACTGTAGATAAAACTTTGATCCACCACTATCAATAAAACAAAAATGAAAACAGACACAACAGTATCCACCACTGGAAAATAATGCATTGATTTTCTGGGATGTCGAAAAAATGGATTATCTTCAAAGAGCAGAATATTATCCAGGTCAACATTAGAAACCAAATGGATAAAACTATTTGTAAAATATATCAACTTTAGATACTGCAGTTCCTCAGACAAGTATTGTTTTAATTGCAATACTGAATTTAGGTACGACTTCCTGATTTCGGATTCTTTAATAAAAACATTATTTCGTCAAATGAACTTCAAAACGCAGTTGAACAATATTTTGCAGGTCTTCAGGAATCAGAGTTTGGGGATGCTATAATGGGTTTGGAGCATCGTTATCGCAGTGCATTGATATTAAGGAAAATTATATGGAGAAGTAAATAATTTCAAAATGATGTATTTTCTTTTTCAGTACAAGAACATTACACATGATCCTTGTATTAAAGGGGATTTAACACTATTGAGGTGTCACCAATACTACCTCGAATGAAAAGCACAAGTAATTTTATATTAAATAGATTTCCATTTTTTTCCATTTACATACAAGCTCCATCATAAAGTTTAATATTGGGCTATCCACATGGCAACCACTTGGATGGGTGACCGAAATCTTCGCTCACACGCTACTACCCGCGGTGCCTCGGAGAGTACCTAAAACCGTCCGTCCGCCGAAGTTAGTGCGTCAAGTCGTTAACTACTTCAAGAAGGGTGAAATTGGCAGTAGGGTCACGCTCGATCACTTCGCACAATCCCATTTAACATTTGTTAACGTATATGGATTGATATTAATTTCATTAATTTTTTCCTGTGCCTGTGCTGCAATTCATGCAGGTCATGTATTGGATGCTGGAAAATATAGTTCTGTAAATACAGCCACAGAAATAAATCGCATGGTGTAAGGTTGCAGGATCTGTACGATAAGGTATTGGTGTGTTTCGACTAATAATTCGCCTGCCGAAAAATTCTCGTATCACATTTAAGGTATCATGTGCTGTGTGTGTAGTGGTCCTGTCTTGATGGAAAAAACAAAATCTGAGTTCATGGTCATGAAGGACTTCGAATAAGGGCCGTAAAATCTCTTCTCGAAACGTTTCTGCAGCCAATGTGCCTGAAAAAAATCTTCGTTGATTTTTCGACAAATAAACTTTCTTGTCTTATTTTGACCTTCAAAAAAGTATGGTTCGACTATTCTACGCCTTGAAATAGCCGCCCACACGCCTATTTTTTGAGGATGAAGAGGTACCTCTACCGTAAAAATTAGGTTTTTCCGAACTCCATAACGCATGTTTTGCGAAATAATGTATCCATCGAAATAAAACCAGGCCTTGTCCGTGAAAACAGTATCCTCCAAGAACTCGTCATTGAGGATATTTAGGAACCTCTGACATTATTCGACACGCTGAGTATAATCAGCTTCGTGTAATTGTTGTATAGACTGCAAACGGTAAGGATACAAGTGGATATCTTTCTTTAATATTGCGTGATAGATGCTAACTGACAACTGAACTTGTTGAGATGAATGGCGTACAGAGGTTCATGGGGCACCTTCCATAATCTGTATTACATTTTCAGTTACGTCTGCCGTTCTTCTAGGAGGATGACCGCTGCCTTCTTTGGTTGAAATGGATCCAGTCTCATAAACTTTAACTAAACTTTAACACAGTGATTCAAAGAACAACGAAAAGTGTTATACGGCAACACAAGGTTTCGCAATTCCTGGCGAAACTCTTCCAAACAATCATGAATTGAGTACTGCCATACTTCAGTAATTCGACGGCCATTACGAAAATAGGATTTATTATAAAAATGTTACGTTCCTCTAGCAAAACCATTTCATTTGAAGAGATCATGTTACCAAATACAAACAACCGATAGGTAGAGATTACAGACAGTGAAATTGATGTTCTGTAAAGAAACATTCTGTTTCAGTTAAAATTATTAAAACATAAACTTTACTATATTTCACTAACAGAATACACAATTCAGCATTGAAAAAGACTGCTTTTTCAAACTGCAGACTAAAAATCAATAAAAAGTTAAGAAATCTAAGTAACCGACCACAAACAGCACACATGCAAAAAGGAAGGTTTGGTTGAAATAGCTGATGTGAGGTACGTTCAAAATGAACTTTTCAGCGCCCACTTTGACGTCAAATTTAAACAACACACGATATCATGAAAACAAAACTGAATTTGCAATTTCAGGAACTTTACTGTCTAAAAAGCCAATATTAAATGTAAAGCATACGCCTTACCGGGATTATTGAACTTAGAAGGAAATTATTTTCGGGGATCAAACTTGGGTCTAAAATTATAAAACAACAGTGAAAAGAATGCCAACTTTGTTATTTTGCGCCACCGAAGTGGGCAATGTTTGTAAATATATTTTAGTAATAATAATAATATACAATTTCAATAGGTATTTATTTTTGCTTTATACGTATTTCGACATACAAAAATGTCATTCCTCGCTATTGGAAGTTTTGGAATAGAAGACCAGAGCCAAGTTCGAAATCAAGATCCAGTGTGCTGTTGCCCTAGCTGCAAATGTGTGCAATACTAAGTGCTTCTGAAAATGACATTTTGTATGTCGAAATACGTATAAAACAAAATAAATACCTGTTGAAAGTGTCTATTGTTATTATAAAATACAGTGGCGGCTTGTACTAAAGGGCACAAGGGCACGTGCCCACCCAACCATCAAGATAAACACAGAAAGAAATTCGCATGTAATTCAGTGCATTATTTTAATTTAATTACTTTAACGATGGTATCAAATTTTCCTTCCGCACCAAAGGTGCGGCTAACACGCTCAAAACTGTGTTCTGGGGAACGCTCTGATTTGTACCTATTTAGAGGATGATTCGGTTGCCTATCGGTTATCTTCGCTATATGCGATATACCAGGCGAATGGGGCACCGAGCAGATTGTTCCCCATTTAAAGTCAACATTTGAATTTGCACGTTGGAGCGCTGTTTTCGCGCAATCGCGCGTTTGAATTCAAAGACGAAAGTGACGTTTTTTCAATGATGGAAGTTAATTGTGTGCAAAAAGATCGACTGAACGCATTGGCGGTCCTATCAATAGAAAAGAAATTCGTCCAGTCTATCCCGGATTTTGACAACAAAGTCATAGACGTCTTTTCCAGCATGAAAAATAGGAGAATGGATTTTATGTACAAAAAATAGGTAAGTTTTTTCTTGTGCCCACCCTCTTTCTTAACTCACGAGCCGCCACTGATAAAATATAAATATGAATTTCAACGAAGTAAGGCAAGAAACAATTAACAAATGTCTGTAATGTTTGTTGCTGGATAAATAATTTTTCAGTGGATTTTCTGGAAATTTGAAGGAATATATTGTCTTCTAAGGTCAAAAAAATATTGAGAAAATACTACAACTACAGTATAAACCAATTAAACAGAATTATTCGTGAAAAGATACTAATTTTAGATAATGCACGTCCCCATATAAGTGTTGTTTCCATTGCAAAACTCGTACGATTTATTGCCACACTCACCTTATTGGTTTGATATTGTTCTGTTTGACTTCCTTCTATTTTCAGGACTGAAACAATTTTTTAATAAAAATATATTTTCGTCAAATGAAAAAGTAAAAAGGCAGTTGAAGAGTACATTATAAAGTTTCAAGAATCAGGTGGAATACTGATTTTGAAGCATCATTGATTCTAGTGCATTATTGTTAAAAAGATTACTTTGAAAAATGAGTAGTTTCAAAACCATATGTCATTTCTCTATATCATTACGAGAACATTTCCAATGCCCCTCGTATTAAACGAGATTTAGAATTATTCCACCGTACTGTTAGCGATACTACCTCGACAGAAGAGAACTTTATAAAAAAGTAATATCTTTCTATTTTTCTGATACCGTACTCCAACTTAGAATTTTAGAAAAAATTCAAAAAATGTTGGAGTTTGTAAAAGAATCAATACTGTAGATATAACGGCTGTTCAATAAACAAAACCGAATTCCTAAATTTAAAAACTGTTGTATCTAACGCCAATATTAAATCAAACCCTACGCTTTATAGAGATTGTTGAACTTAAATGAAAATTATTTCCGTAGATGAAACTTGGGTCCATTACTATAAAACAACAGTGAAAATAATGGCAACTTAGTTATATTCCGTCTCCGAATACGTAATGTCTGTAAAGTTTGTTGCTGGATTGATATAATTCAACGGATTTTCTGGGATGTTGAAAGGATACATTTTCTTCAAAGGTCAGAAAAATATTGAGAAAGTATTACGCCCACAGTATAAACCAATTAAACAAAACTTTCGTGAAAAGAGACTAAATTTAGATAATGCATGTTCCCATACAAGTGTTGTTTCAGTTGCAAAACTCAAACATGAGTTATTGCCACATTTAACTTATTGGCCTGATTTGGTTGTGTCTCACTTCCGACTGCCGCCATTTTTTAATAAAAATGAAGTTAAAGAGACAGTTGAAAAATATGTTACAGGTTTTAAAAAATCGAAATTTGAAGATGTATGTAAACCGTTTGTTATTTTATTACAAGAACATTCCTAAACATCCTCGTATTAAGGGGAATTTTAGTATTTCACTACTACTATACTGTCAGCAATACTACCTCGACAGAAGAGCAATTCAGAGAAAATTAATTACTTTTTTTTAATTACACACATAATTGAAAACATGTTGTGTTTGTAAAAGACTCAACATTCAATATTATACAATGGCTGTTCAGTCAACAAAACCTAATTCGCTGTTTGAGCAACTTTTTGTATCTAATGCCAACATTAAACCTAACGCCCACGCCGTACGGGGTTTATTGAACTTAAAACGAAATTATTTCCACAACAAAAAGCAATACCTGATAATTACACAAGTGAATCCCCCTGCTATATTTCAACAGCTTACATATTAGTGTTATCTAGTCGTTATAGAAACCAGCGTCTAAATCCCATAAAGCTTAACCGTAAGCCAGAACTGAATGGAGCCCCTTTTAGTAAAAAGTTTCCGTTGAGGCTATACCCGACGAAGCAAAACCAGAACTTTTTTTATAAAAAAAGACAGCTTATAAGTAGTACTTGTTCTGCATGAAAATCCTGTAAAGCATTGATTTTTTTATTTCTTCGTTTTGCATTTGAATTTCATTTTAAAAAATGTAGTTTGAAGAGAAAATTTGCTATTATGGATTCATGTTCGGACTCATTGTTTAACTTTATAATATAAGCAGAGCACAGATTTTTACAATTCCCTTCTTAACATTAATTCTGTCTCATCTATTTTATGAAGTGATAATGCTTTAATTTTTAAACCTGCAAATCTCCTCTGTCACAACAGGTAAAATTACATTTAACTGTGTGTATAACATAAAAGTTATACTCTTTTATTGAATTCTTATATGAGAAAAATTAAAGATTCGTTTTTTCAATAGAGGGTGAAAATTAAAGCACTATTCCAAAATATCTAATACGTCAACATAATCTTCTACGTATAGGTCAAATTTTTGGCAGCAGAGGTACGTACAGAATGAAAACCTATAAAAGATCAGCCCGCATTAGGAAGACCAACAGAAATATTCATGAGTGAAAATAGAAGTACTAGAAATAACTAGCTAGCTAGCAAATTAAAAATTTAACCGTTGTTAATTGGAATTCCAATTGTATTACTAAATAACACTCAGTATTTATTGCATTCTTAACCTGTTACAATGTTAACATCGCTTGTGTATCAGAAACACATTTAACTGAAAATGACACCTTTAAGATACCAGGATACAATGTTTACAGGAATGACAGAAACGCCAGTATAGCATCAGGTGGAGCGCAAGTTCCTTTAATAGACATTCCAAAACGGAGCTTAGAAACTGTATCAGTAAAATTAAAACTTATTCATCAGTGTCATGTAACAGTAGTCACCACCAAATAAAAATCTGTAGAAATCTGACCTAAGGTCCATATTTAATACAGCAGACCCAATACTCACGATAAGAGGTCTACATAGATTGCAAAAACAGTATCTGAGGCTGCAGAGCAACCAAGGTATTAAGCTTGAAACTTTTGCAACAGAGTATTCTTTCCAAGTGCTATCTCCTGAAGAATAAACTTACTTCTCTTATCGAATAGATCACTAGCCCGACATCGTGCCGATATTGTGCTGCAGAAAAATTCAACAAGCGGATCTTCCAAAGGGTCGTTGCTGAATTAAACTCCGATCATTTACCTATCCTTGTGTTATTCCTAACTGCACCACAAATACAAACGCCTCCTCCTCGGTTACTTAATGGCCAATAGATTTGAATCAATTTAAAATACTACTTGCTCAGCAACTCAAATGCCCAAGCCGGTTAGACACCAAGGGTGATATCGACCTACCAGTTGCCGATATCACCATCCGAACAGTGAATTGTATAAAGCCAACCACCAAACCTTCAACGAGACCGCAATAGTTGCATAATTGATTTAATTGAGGTAAAAAGTCGGCTTAGGCGCGAATGGCAGATAGGAAGAAACCCTGACACCAAAAGACAGTTCAACAATTTAACACATCAAATAAAGAAAGAGCTCGACGAATTGAAACTAAAATCATATCGATAGTACATCGTAAAAGGTTGTGCTTTAAACTTCTTTGGTGGTGGTGAACTTTAATGTTTCCACTGCAAGTTTCGTCACCAGCAACTACTGACAGAAGAAAGTCATCACCGTTTTGCTATAGTTTGTGAGGTGTTGCAGAGATAAGCCCATTCGTAAGCATTTTTGTTCATTAGACAAGAGACGAGGAATCCATTGCGAACAAACTTTGCTGTAATCCAGATTACGAACAATACTATGGACAGATCCTACTCTAGCACCAACAATTTCTGAAATTTCACTAATTGAAATTCGACTGTTTTCTCTAATAAGGCCTTCCACATATACCATATTGTTTTCTGTTAATGCAGTAGACCGTGCACCTGGGCGATGCTTATCATTCCTAAATTTTCGGCATCATTCCTTCACAGTTGGGTACGCAATACATGCATTTCCATACACTGTTTGCATTCGCGTATGAATCTGCAATGGCCGCACACCCTCAGCGCATAGCAATTGTAGGACCGCACGCTGATCAAACTTGGACAGATTTTCAACCACAAACAAAATAGAAGTTTTAAAAGTCAGAATCAAATTCAAACGCCAAACTTATTAATGTGTTGCTTACAAACACTACTAACATTAACAAACGTCATTTGAGTTATTGCATTTGTTTTCAAGGCTAAGTTGATAAAATATGGTTTTCAGTTGAACAAGCCTCGTGCAGTGGCAGTTTTTCTAGATGTGGCCGAGGCGTTAGATAAGGTATGGCTTGAATGACTCAAGATAAAAATTTTGAACATAGGAATGCCTTGCTATATTTAAGCAATAATTTTCTCTTTCTTAGAAAATAGAACCTTTTCACTATGATGTTAAATTTATATGGGCAGGAGTACCTCAAGGCAGTATCTTGGGACTCCTATTATTTAATATGTTTACATCGAATATGTCCGAATTTACAACTGCCTTAGCATCCTTCGCGGATGACACGGCTATTCTAACACGAAATCTAGATCTAAATGAAGCCATTTAACATATTTAGCAAGTAACTGATAAAATATGTTCGTGGTTTAAGGAGTGGAATATAGAAATAAACCCCTGAAAATGCCACTTAAAAATTTTCACTTTAAGATGTACCGTAGATGCTCCTAACCAGTGTTGGGTAAGATCCTCTAATTAAGGATCTAGATACAGATCCAGATACATTTAAAAAATATGATCTAGATCCAGATCAAAGATCCAAACCTAAAAATGGATCTAGATCAAGATCCAAGATCCTTAACAAAGTATCTAGATCCTTTATAGATCCTTTCGCATTTCGAACGTGTCAGGGGTGTTCTTTTAATTTTTAGAGATTCCAGAGATATGGACAGTGCCACTGGATACTTGAATCTAGGTAAAAAAAGCCCCGGAAAAAAAAGCCCTGGAAAAAAAGCCCCCGAAAAAAAAAGCCCCGGAAAAAAAATACCCTGGAAAAAAAAAGGCCCCGGAAGAAAAGTCCCCAGAATTAAAAGCCCCGGAAAAAATATCCCACGGATATTTTAGTTATTAATATTTTGCGTTTGTGGGTGATTTAATTTTTAATTTCTCTTAGATGATCGAAAATTTCTAACTTTAAGTAATCCTGAAATCTTAAAAAGAAGTGGGTCTTTGAAAAGACCTAACCTAACCTAACCTAACCTAACCTAACCTAATTTTTTACGTGCGATTGGTCACAACATTAGGTTTCGGCAATTAGATTAGATTGTTGATTTACAATAAGAGAAATTGTTTTAAGGAATTACTCGTATTTAAACACATAATAAGTTATAATTATTATATGATATTCTTTTATAGTAATAAATAGTCTATTATCAATACTAGTTTGTTTTTATTTACTAACTTAACTTAAATTAAATAGAAAATTTAATACAAAAGTGATTTTTTCCCTTTTCAGCAGCTTCTGAAGTTTTTTTCGAGGGGCTTTTTTTTCAGGGGCTTTTTTTTCCAAGGGATTTTTTTCCGGGGCTTTTCCTTCCGGGGCTTTTTTTTTCAGGGGCCTATTTTACCGGGACTTTTTTTCCGGGGCTTTTTTTACCGTTTACCGGATACTTGGACAGTAACATAAGAAAATAAATCTGTACTACAAACACACTACTTACAAGTTACAATACAATAAATAATAATTATACGCTACACTACACTAAAAGTTACTTTATTAACTATAAAGTTACATAATTCTAATTATCGAATTTTATTTTATTTTCTTTTAAAATTAACAACGTTTCGAAAATTTCGTCATTTAACCTATTTCTACGAGGGGTTACAATTTGTCCACCCGTAGGTACTAAATATTCTTTCGCCAGGGGCAGAAGAAGGCAGTATGCAATTAAATTTAAGGAAAATTTCTTTTATTAGCGGATACTTATTTAATTGAATGTAACTGTTATCGGGATCCTCAAAATAGTTTGTACACTGCAATGTAGATGTTTGTACCTGCGTATTATTTATTTTTAAAAAAATCAAAGAATTCCTCATGATAGGAATTTTCTTTTTCGGAATTTGCGTGACTTTCTGTTGTTTCATTATAATCTTCTTGAGATCCTCCTAACAGTCCTAACTGTAACTTTTCTAGTTTTCGTTTCAATACACTTTTGCAGAATTCAGAATCATCTTTAAACGAAGTAATTTCCAACCACCTTAGTTTGTTAATTTTGGATTGGAAATTGTAGCCAACAAGTATAGATGACTGTCGGAGCTTTCTATATCCATTATATTTATTTGCAAAACGCTTTTGAAATCCATTTACCAAACATTCTCTTAATTTTGAAGAGAATTGTAATTCCAGCATAGCTTTCAATGATTTTTTAATTTTAAAAAGTGTTGGTAAAATAGTTCCTAAGTGACAGGTTTTTTCATTTTCTAAAATGTCTATTGCAACTGTTATAGGTTTTGTAAGAAAAAAATGTGTTCTTTTAAAAAAAGAATATCGGATGGCTGAAATCCTTCTACCCCCAATTACGGCAGTTACGCAAATACCGAAAAATTTCTGTTCTTGCTTTACCTAGTCTGCCTAATAAGTAATAAAATAACTAAAGTATTTTAGCTACCTCACAACAGGTACATTGGAGGGATAGGAAATTCCAGGCGTCTGTCTGCGTCTGCACAATTGTTCAAATACAGGTAGGCTTAGTGCATAATGGGTAGGTAAAACCAGTAAAACCCAACTGCAATCTTCCTGGAAACACGTACGTACATAATTTATTTTGCTAAAGAAGAATAGAAGACATTTCCTAAAATACATAAACATACTTTAAATATATAGGAATCATTACTCAATGCGTTTTTAAAGTTCACAAAAGAAAAATCAAGAAATAAATTGTAGCGGATCTTTGGATCTAACGATGAAAGATCCAGAAAATTATGATCTAGATACAGATACAAGATCCTCGTGTAAAAGGAATCTAGATCCAGATACTAGATCCACATAGTGGATCTAGATCCGGGATCTAGATCCACAGGATCTAGATACTACCCAACAGTGCTTGTGAGAAGAATCTGGGAATGCAAACCACCGTGGAAGAGAAAGAGAGGCAGACCAAACAAAACTTGGGACAACACAATAGGAAAAATCCTAAAGAAGAAAGAGAAAACATGGACAGAAGCAAAGAAACTCGCACAAAACAGATAAGACTGGAAAAAGTTTATAAAGAATTAGTTTTAAATATGTTTTGTATTTTGAGTATGAAATGTATTTTAGTTGAAATTAGACCTTACACCCCCCGAAAAAGGGATTTGAGTTTCTATATATATGTATATATGTTATTTATGGCATACATAATCGTATATACAATAAGCTTAAGGGGCCTCGGTGGAGTAATGCGGATACGCGTTGCCACTCGAGGTTACAGCGAAATGTGGCCGATCGGCTGGGGTGTTCGAATCCCGACTGGGGCGATCCCATTTCGCTTATTTAAGTTTAGGGTGCATGTTTCATGAATGTTTAGTGTGTAAGGGACGCCTGTACCCCGTAGTGCATCAGTTGAAAGAAGTTTTTCTTACCTTAAACGAATAAAAACGTACTTAAGAAAAGCAGTATCTCAAGATAGGCAAATATTCCAATTCAAAAAGAACTCCTATTAGAATTAATAAAAAAACAACCATTTTACGAAGACATAATAAATAATTTTTCAGCATTAAAGGACAGAAGGATAGACTTGGTCTACAAAAACTAGATAATTTGACATTGAATTATATTTTTTCTATTTGTTTTTTATTAGGATTATCATAATAGCAATTCACCTATTTTTTTATATGTTGAACGCCGTGAAGTTATCTCTTGTGGATTGTTTCAAACTCCCAACAAGTTTTAAAGCGTCGTATTTCGTCTTCGAAATCACTTTTGTTGTCTTCCTCACCGCTGTTTCCAAATTCAATGTTTGACCTTCGAATGTCAATGCTTTCGTCTTCTGTTTGCATATTTCTGTGCATGGTTATAAAATTTTCTAGACTGTGGTCATGTCCCAACTCTTTGCCACTTTTTAACAAATTATCTTCAGGATCAGATTCGGTTGAACTGCAATCTTCCGGGTCTTTTTTCGGTGCCATTTTAATGTACGCAACGTACATACTGGTTTGTTAGGAAACAATGAATGCAACCAAACTGGGAATAACCACACAAATCAATAATAAGTGGGCATATAAAACGGGGAACCACCAAATACATAAATGTTTTACGTCCATTATTTCGTTTATTAGAGATAGTTGTCCGCTTAAGGGGGATTTTTAATTTAGTATGTGTAAAAATACAGCGCCCGCGTCGTTTATAAGAACGTAATTAATGTAGAAAATCATAAAAACTATGTTGGTGCCAGGATATTTGTCCGCTTATTGGATGTGTCCTCAAGGAAAGCGTTCATTGTTCATCAAGATTCTGAGAAAAGGGTTTTCTGAATATACGAAATTCCAAGAAATATTTCGATTGCACAGGGTATTTTTGAAAACTGCTTATTAATTTACATGTCATAGAAAGTAAACTCAAAATATGTAAATTTTTAATTTTTACAACACCAAACTATTATCACCACATTACTTTTAAAATCTTTAGTTTCGCAAAGTTTTTAACTAAATTTCGAATGGCATCATGCACAAACACCTTTAGTTTTTAAAATAGACTTAAAAGCTATTAGTTAGTGGGAATGATTCTAAACGGAAGGTGAAACGTTGGTTTGAAAAGAAGGAGAAACATAAAAGAAGGGTTTGAATGGGTTTTAAAAATATAAATATATAAGGGGGTGTTAATCATTTGTGTCTCCGCAGCTTTATTTTTCGTTGCATTCTCTCAAAAGCCAGTTTTTAGTAAAACAAATAAAAAATGTAACTTTATTATATCAAGTGATCCAAAAAAAGCTGATCCTCAGCGGGCTGTAGAATGAAAAGTCACGTCTTTACTAGACTAAAGGAATGTTTATGATATCAGATAAATTAGTTATCTTTTTTTTTGATACGAATCTGACAGATTGTTAAAATGATTTTTAATACATTTCAAAGAGCATTCATTATTGAATCTTACTATTCGATTCCTCCTTGTTTTGTGGAATTCCGAGAGAGCTATCCCAATGAAATTATTACATACCGAAATTTTTATGCTTTGCTTAAGAATTTAGTCAGCAATTTTCGAGAAACTGGAAGTGCTGGAAGGAAAGAAAGGTCTGGTAGGTCAAAGAAGATAGTACCTGCTTTAATTGAAACTGTAAGACAACGAATTGACGAGGCTCCAAAAACACCAATTAGACATTTATGCCAGCAAGTTGATGATTTAAGTTACGGTACATGCCACAGAATATTGAGAGAAGCTTTGCATCTGCATCCTTACCGTTTTATTTCCGTTCAGGGGCTTTTAGAACAGGAATATCCAAAAAGAGTTCAGTTTTGTCGTTGGTTTTTGGATAATCTCAATGATGAGCAGTTAAATTTAACCTTTTTTTTACCGACGAAGCCTGGTTTTACCTTAATGGGTGTGTTAATACACAGAATGTGCGGATTTGGAGTAGCGAGAATTCACACGTTACAATTAAAGCTCCCTTTCATCCACAGGAAATAGGAGTCTGGGTTGGAATGAGTCGTTGTAGGTTAGTTGTGCCAATATTTTTCGAACTGCAGCAAGGTACAGGCACGAATTATTGCAACCTTCCTTAAATGAACTTCACGATGATGAGCTACGGGATGGTTTTCTGCAACAGGATGGCGCAACAGCTCATGCAGCTGCAGATACAATTAATTTTTTAGCGAATATGTTGATGACCGAATCATTAGTAGGAATACTGCAACACCCTGGCCCCCTTGCTCTTGTGATATTACTGTTTTGGTCTTTTTTCTATGGCCCTATTTGAAAAACATCATTTTTAAAACTCCAGTTAATGATTTAAACGAACTGAAACTTAGAATTGAAGAAAACTATCAAGAAATTAACAACTCACCTCAATTATTACAAAATGTTTTTGAAGGTATGCGAAGGCGAGTTCAAAAATGTTTGGAGGAAGAAGGCAGACATTTTTAACATTTGTTGTGATCATTACATTAGTTCAGGTTTATTCATTTCTTTTACTGTTGCTCAATAAAAGATTTCTGCTCCTAAAAATGACGTTTCATTATTATTTAATTCCAGCTAACACAACCTAACCTGAAATTGACATTATAAACATTCGTTTAGTCTAGAAAACGTGACTTTTCATTTCACAGCCCGCTGGGGATCTCTTGATATTTCTTGAATGTAAATAAGAAAATGAAAACTCCCGTGTATACATCTTATGCAGACTTTACCAATGCAATTAATATCTGCAGTAAAAAGTAAAAGCCGTAGCGAAACCACACAGCAAAGCAAAATCCTGCAGTTATTTTTCAGTAATATAACTAACTAGCTTAACATAGTTCTTTAAATTTGCTACCGATATCCTGACTGCATTAAACCGATGTCCCAGCTTAACTCTCCAAGTGCTTAAGCAGCATAAAGTCATTCAACGACTAATTCCATCCGACAATACCGTGGAGTTTAAAAGCTTCGAAAATTCTCCGATCTCCCAGCTGTTGGAAGTTATTTTCCCGTAAGGATGCATATTAAATTAAAACTACATTCACCTATAATCCAGCATTAATTTGGAAACTAAATCAATTCATAAAAATAGACGATCTATGTTGGTCTCATCTTTTAGCTTCAATGTCCGTAAAAAGGAAAACCCGTGTTTTACCGTTTTAAGCAGCAAATTTCAAAAGTTCCAATTGTTAATATATCCAATTCTCAAAAGCCACAATGCTTAAAAACTTCAACTTCCAATAGGTTTACTTTTCAAAACGTGATACTCGAGAGTTTTACCTTAAAATATTAAAATTTTCACCAATGAAGAAATACGAAATTCTTAGTTTTCTATAAAGAGTAATAATTTATGTATTTGGAGAAGAGTGCCGTGCGGCGTATTCGATTATAGAGCTAACGCAAATCTTCTAAATTCAGTTTAAGTTTTAAATCCGTACTGCTCTCATAAATGTGTTACCTTTATACATATATGATCTCTTATACAATTCCTAATGATCGAGAAGGAATTCCATTTCTAATTAAATCAATGTTCTACTACTGTAAAGTTTTCACACAATAAAGTGTTAATTCTTTTAATTAAACTGCTGTCAATCACTATTATGGTTACCATTGTTAATAGAAAATCACTTTGATAATAGATTGTAATTATCAGGTGATGGCTAGACGGACGTCTATAGTCCACTTCTATTCATCTACATTAATTTCCTCTAATATTGTATAGCAATCAAATACAATTACACCAGGAAATTCAGTATAACAGAACCCTTCGATGACCAAACGAAAACTTCACAAATTCGACTAACCTTCACATTACTCCCAGAGAACAATTTGTCTCATTTATTTAATTTCGAATTAGAATTCACAGCAACGCGAGCGTCGTCTAATAAAATTTAAAATAATGTGTAATAAAATCGCCCAAATGACCCACACCGATAATACAGCGGCTGTTTACAAAAGCCACCTCCGTTTATAAACCGACTGCAGCATAGGTAGTAACAATAAACGACACATAGACTGAATTTCCATTAAATGCAAATGTATCTTAGGTCTATATAGAAGCAATCAAGGGTAGGGAGTGCCACGGCGTCTTTGACCCGTAAAATGTAGTACTTCTGCAGCGACGCCCCTTTGAATTTGTATAGGAAATCACACTGAACCGACACATTGCGAGCTTTACCACGTGTCAACTTTGATCTACTAGGACAAAGCAGCGTAATTAAATGATGCGACGAACGTCTCGTTCCTGTCAGACGTACAGACAAAACTAATGAAAAATTGGGTGAATTTAAATTTATTACACAGTTCAAGTGCATCTGTTACCCTTACTGAACAAGACGTTAAGATTTTAATAGTTTCTACTGTATATATCCTATTAATTTTGTCTTTCAAATATCCTGCACAATTAATGCAAATAATCATCTAAATGTGACGCAGACTGTGGAATTAATTGAATTACATTTCAGGTGCTTAAAAATTAAAAATAATGCTGTACGCCACTGCGGAAGACCTTTGAACGTCAAGGAGAGGATTCTAGAAAAGGAACCGGAAGGAAAAGATAATGAGGAAACGGAAGAGACGAAGGGACAATATGCGAGCAGAGAAAAGAAGACAATAAAAGTTTATATACAAGAAGAGAATGATCAGAAGTAAGAAACACGGTAATAATGATAATAGAAGAGAAGAAGACATGGTAAGTATTTTTAGCTTATTAGAATTCCTTCAGCTTGTTTTGTCTTTTATTGATTGCGAAAGTTAATATTTGTGTCTTATCGGGATTCATTTTAACGTTATTTGATTTAAACCACTGCTCAGCTTGCATTCTGCTTCTATTAGTTTTATTTCTTATATCTTCAATATTAACTCCTACATTAACAAAAGTCTTTCTTCTTTAGGTGCCGTTTTCAGTTTGATGTTTGACAATCATCATAGCAATTCCAATCCTTGAGGTTGCTGCTCTGACAACCCCAGATGTGCATTGAAACCATTCCCTCAGATTACGCAGCCAAGAGATTCTTCTTCTTCCTGCATTTCTTCTTCCTTGGATTTTTCCTTGTACTATCAGCTGCAGCATACCATACCTTTCTCTTCTTGTAACGTGTCCAAGATACTGTAGTTTGGAGCTCTTTATCGTATCTATAATTTTCTTTTGTTTACCCATTCTCCTCAGAACTTCGACGTTAGTTATTCGGTCCGTCCACGATATTCTGAGGATTCTTCCGTAGACCCGCATTTCGAACGCTTCTCGTTTCTTGAGCGTTGCTGCTTTGAGGGTCCATGCGTCGACCCCTCAAGTCTAGACTCGGGTTTCTACCGCGGAGTACTTTTTTCTTTTTGATGAAATTTGTTCGTGCTATTGCGATCCCGATTTTGATTTCATTGATGTAGTTGTTATTGGAGTTCACACTTGCATCAAGATATGTGTATTTTTCAAAATGTTCGATATTCTTTCCGTTGACAATAAGGTCTTCATTATTACGGTATGTCTTCGAATTTCATGAATTTCGTCTTCTTAATGTTTAGTGTTAAACCAAAGAGCACTATAATGTATGAATATAGTGCTCTTTGGTTAAACTATACTCTTCGCTACACTCTATTATTTTATTCATCAATATTTGGAGATCTTCGATACCTTCTGCCAGAAACACCGTATCGTCCGCGTATCTTATATTATTACCTTAATACCTTAATACCACCTATTTATCCTTCAAGGGCTCTTTTGAGAATTTTTTCGGAGTATGCATTAAAAAGCATCGCTGACAGACCACACCCATGTCTCGCTCCTCTTTTTATTTCTATCTCTTCTGATGTTATTTTGTCAATGCATACGGTCGCCTTTTGGCTGTAGTATAAATTTGAGATGATTTAAAGGTCTCTATAAGCCAGATGTTTCATTTTGAGAATATTTATTAACTGGTCGTGTCGAACTCTGTCAGGCAAAGTACTTACTTACCAAAAGATCATTTATATGAATGATAAATAAAATGGGACCCAAAACTAAATCCTGCGGCATACGAGTGTCATCGTATCATACATTAATTGTTTCAGCGAAGATGAATTCCTTCTGAAGAAAATAACTGTTACTTATCCTGCAGATAAGATTCAAAGAAATCCAAGTATGAGTCTCATATTCCTTCTTCTTCCTCGTAGTATAGGACTTCGTCTTGTTAAATGCACAATGCCTTATGGGTCTGCTTCAGCTGATGCTGACACCCAACTTTAGTACCATCTCTTCAGAAGGTGTGAGCACTGAGCGTTTCGAATCGGGGTTTTGGTCTTTCACTATCTTTACTAATCTGTATCGTCTTTCGCACTGTTAAACTTTATCGAAGTGTATCGTAGGCTTTAATAAGATCGCAAATAGCCATATGTGTTAGTTGTTTCTTGTCAATAATCTCGTAGGTATTTTCTAGCGGATACTTGCAACGACTGTCAGCTTACATAGTTTGTATCTACAACTAGGTTACGCCCCACAATGTGTTTGTTAACTTTATTTAAAAGATTCTGTTACCCAACATGTTCTACGAATTTGTGTTGTATTATGTATTAAATATTAACATTTCCTTGTAGCAGAAAGACGATTTTCAATTTGAATCAAAACGAAGTTCATAATGTAGAATACTTTTGTTAAGTACTTCACTAACTACCGTATTATTAACAAACAAATAAAGTGTCGCGATGCAAGTTATGTACTTTGTAAACATGCTAAACTGCTAACTAAACACGTAAATGTTTATTGTTTTTGAGCAAGATCCTAACCTAGCAATGTTTCCTCCGCGCAGTTGTTTTAGTAATAATACCACAAATATACAGTTACGATAAACTTTTGTTATTGACATTGATTCGGTACAAACAAATACTTACAGGCAAATATGGCACATCTTAATTTCTAATACTGGAGTATCGGTTTAACCAAGAGCCGCGATAAGTGTAAGGGATTCGGAATTAATATATAGGTTACATCTCCTTCGATTAAAAATTAAATGTAACATTGTTGGTCTCAAGAGAAGTCTACAGAACACTTACATACAAGCATCAACAAGAAAATAAATGTAAAGCGAAGTGGGAAGATAAATAAGTAACGAAATGCAGAAGACTTTTAAAAGTGGCTAGAGGCCCGAGGGAGGTAAGATAAAAGAAAAGTAGAAGATTAACGATTGGTAGGACTGAGCAGGACAATACAACGATGAAACAAAGAGTGTTAAAGGCAGTGAGAAGGAAAGGGGACAATGAAGAACTTATTGAAAACGGGTAAAAGAAGCCAATAAATTAAGAAGTATGAAAGATGAGAAATGAATGATACTTTCTTACTTAGAAGAGCGAAATGATTTAAGGTGAGAAAAGAAAAATTACACACCTAAGTATTCTTAGGATGGTTTTGTTGCTAGTTAAATGATCCGATTGCTCCTTCCAGTTTAAAAGCAAAACTGAACTTGTTCTCAGCCATTTATATTTCGTCGCAGCTGTAAAAACCGCAATTTGCGGGTTGCGCAAAGTTTATCGTTCCTTTAACCCGAAAGATAATCCCAAACTTCACGAAGACATGCAACGTTTGTTACCCCCAACTTCTAAAACTGCAAAACAACTATAAAACCACTTAAATTGTACTCCATCATTTGCTATTAAATATTAAAGCGCGAGTACTCCCAGACAATATCACAGCTGCTCGTTGATCTTTGAACAAAGTTGTTTGATCAATACTGCTGAATTTTTTTATACCTGTTTCTTTGGATAATTTGCGAGTAGCAGAGAAAAGGTCTGTGCAAGTAATGAATCAATTCAGAAAAACTTTCAAGTTGACTAAATAAAGAATGCCCACAATCTCTTTAATGGAAAGGTACAATTAGCCTTTAATTGTGGGATGCAGGGTAGCCGTAAACCCGCAGTAAACATTACGAAGCCTGCCACGGGTCGACAACCGCACCGAGCTCCCACAAACGGACCTTTTGATCTCGGAATTGATTGCGTTGATAAGGTAATTGCCATTATGCACTGATTATCTATTGAATATGGGCAGGAAGTGTTAGTTATACCAAGGGGCATGAAAGGACCTCTTCATTTTTCCTGACGATAAAATCTTGAGAGATTACACGCTACCAAATAAAACTTTAAAGAATTTTCTGCTGATGCCATCAAAACACTTTTAATTAGCCTAAAAAATCGTTCCTGTGAAAAATTCTATCCGGTGTTGAATGTGAATGGTTAAACTGGAAAGTTTACTGCAGGTTTGGTCGTACCACCATTAATTAAATCAATTTGTTCCCATTAGCCCACTTTATTACACAATACAGATGAAGTTACGTTTAAAAGTTGTTGGGTTATCTCTGGCACCGTCAGTCTTGTGGACCACACAGGTCGGCAATTGTTGCTTCTGTCCTGTCACAGGTCGGTGGCACCTGTCACAAAACGAGCACGAGGCAGATGAATTCATTTCCGATTATCTGGCAAGTCAGTTCTTTTATGGTGACGGTCTTCTCTTAGGATCGTCAAAATTGCCAGACGGCGAGTCAAAGAATAAAAATTAAAAAAATAATGAAAGAAAAACAGGCAACAGAAAAAAAATTAAATCCTGAAAGTCTATTTGACTTTGAAACTATATTGATTATTATATATTATGAAACAATGAAAAACATTATTAACATATAATCAAAAACAGTAACCGCAAAATGCTCCAGGTGTTCTACAAACATAAAATAAACGTTGTTGTTTTATTTCGTTCATGTATTTGCAATACCCTGAAAATGCAAATTTAAATAAAACACACGTTTTGCCTCTGTAATAAATACCAGAAACATACTGTTTATAAAAGTGTTCAACCACTACGACTGCACGATTGAAAATCGTGAGTAATATAAATAATATATTTGTAATCACAAAAAAATTAAGTAAGTAGGTATAATCAATCAAATTACTTGTCAATGTCGTTATATAGGCTTTTACAACGCAAACGTTCTGGATATTTTAACTGAATTTAAAAATAGAATCTTCAGGTATAAAGTTACTAGTACAATTTAATACAGTTTCTTGCGAGTGTAACTCAATAGGGAAATCCTAAAAATGCGATAAATACAGAAAGTTGTTGATTCGTTGGGGTTTCTAGGATTCTTCACTGCTTAGAACGACTGATTTTGTAGATGTAGTACTGGTAAAAATATCGTCCGTTAATTGGTACATTACCCAAAAAATAAATCTTTTGAAAAGTATAAAACACTGTGCAACATAAATACTCAAAATTAGTTGATTCGAAGATCATTTAATAAAGTAATGAAACATTTAGCGTGCTAATACAAACACATTAGTGTTTTAGGGAATATTAGATACTTCCAGCACGTTGATGTAAACAGTTCATAATAATTTGATCACCTACGTATTAACTTCACTTAGTGGTATATTTTCAATTTCACGTAATGGACTTGTCTTGATCAAGACCACAACAAACAGTTTACAAGGTTATCTGCATTTTCAGAACACCACAATACCCTTGAATATAACAAAAGTCTTTACATTGTCAGTTGTATCACAATCCATAACACTACAAGGGCACAATTGCAGGTAAATGAACTACAGTAGACTTTCCTGTGCCGATTTGACCATACCAGAGGGAAACATTTTCAAAATAATATGAATGAGCTTCTTCAAGATTATTTTGATAGTTGAAAGTCTACAGCAAACTTGAATGTCAAGTTAAAATATAGAATTTATGATGGCCTTCACAGTAATACTTCGAGGTTATGTTGTTTTTTGAAACTGATGGTGCAATTCAACACAGATGTGAAGTGGGGAAATCTTTACGAATTCCATTATTTATTTTATTTATTATATGGGAGTCGTGGTTATGAATATGAAGACACCTTCCATTATAAGCGAACATATGCTCTATAAGGTCCTCACAGCAGTTTAATAAAAAAAACAACATATTCTTTCACGTGCAAATAATGTATTAAAAGCATGCCAAAACCAATTTGTCGCAAAAATTCACGTTTTTCTCATTAAATTAATAAAGTAGCATGCAATTTCTTAAAAATGGTAGACAATGAAAAAAGACTATTGCCGTTGTAATTGCCACAGTATAATATACATATATGAAGATATCTTTAAAAGTTTCGCCGTCATTAACTGGCTAATTTTGTGCTAGAATAAGCTTCAATGACATTTTCATATTACCTGCAAGTAGTTAAGTAGTTACGCGTGTAGCGTACTATCATATTATTGGATCGCCTTCTTCCATGAAAATGTAACTAGGTAATGTGACTACAGAGTCCTCGGTGGAGCAGTGCGGATACGCACTGTTACCCAGGTCACAGTGAAATATGGTACGATCGGTTGGGCGTTCGAACCTCAGCTGAGACGACCGTATTTCACTTAGTTAAGTTTAGGGTGCATGTTGTATGAATGGTTAGTATGTAAGAGACGCCCGCACCCCCCTGAAGTAATGCGAAAATCGGTTCGGGGGGGGGGGGCGGTAGTGTGAATGAATTAATGGAAAAAAAGACAATGTTACTGGGATATCGTACAAAACATTTTACCAGGTTGTTGGAAATTAAAGACTCAATATACGAAAATAACTTTGGTGCCAATGATGGCAGTGCTGCTCACTAAAGTTGGATTGTTAAAAATTACTTAAATAACGTGTTTGGGGGAAATTGGATTGGAAGAGGAGCTGTGCTTTATGGCCAGCAAGAAGTTGCGATGCTTGATTGATGATCGTTTTTCAAACAAATTAGAAAATGTATGTAAATGGATGCAGGCAATTTTGAACATTTACTGAATTAAATAAAACTTTGCTGTTTATTTTATGTTGGTTTTCACTTCTTTGGTTTGTAATATAGTACAGTTGTACCAGTGGGTGCTGTATTTGTTAAATTCTAAGCATATAATTATTATTAGTAAAACTGCTAATTACCACAGGAAAAGATCAACTTGACAGACAGTACTATGAGCTTTCACAGGCCTTGTAAGTCCATAGCGTTGGTGTGAGTCGCGGCTAAACTAGTTTGTGCAATGCACAACAGAAACCGACTCTGCGGGTTACCGCGTTAGTGCGTAACCGTACTTTACCTGGCTAGTGTAAGTTGTATACGTGTGGAGTCTTGTTACTTCTCTAGTGCGACCGTAACATGAGTAGTGCCATTAATTTGAACCCCGATGGCAAATAGAGACCGGGACCCTGGGAATTACAAAAATTTTCTGACCCCTGGAGCGATTCGAACCAGGAAGCGTTTGAACTCTTACATCCAAAGCCTGAGTTATTACGAGTCATTTCTATACTATAAAAAAATCCAAATCCCAATTGCTGTGATATATGTATATTAGGTTACGTCAACCAGTTTTAGGGGGAGAGAACTTAGCTGGGTCATTCTTTATAGAAGGCTATACGCGCTTAGTTAATCAACATTTTCGGAGATGTCGGCTACAACAATACATGAATATGAACTTATACAGTATTTGTGGTACATACTTTCAAACATGTTCTTCGTTTAACATTTTGGTATAGGCCAAGCTGTTAGATACTAATTTTTAGTAGCGACGAAATTCCAAAAAAATGAATGTTTATTTCCTACTTTACAAGGGTGTAACTACCGGAGAGCAGTTAGAGCACTATACTCCAGGCGCCAGCATAAATGGGGCGCGGATCAATTATTATCTTGTTTACGACGCTTTGCTTTATAACCATTTTTCTTCTTTTCTATGTAAATACCCTAATTCAACGATTTTAAAAATCGCTGCTCTAATTAGGTGACTGAAAAATATTAAATCTACATATATTTAATATTTTCTCTTCCGTGGGAATAACAGCCTAATACACTGAGAAAAAGGTTTCTTTGGAATTAAGAAACATATTTTTTTGAGAAATATTATTTTGGATCTACTGCAGCATATTTGACTGAAATTTCAAAGTTTTGAATCAAACAGTAGCATTTTTTTGAATATACTTTTATATTTATTTGATAAATTGTTTCGGATCGAATACATGTTTGTTTCAGTGAAAGAAACGGATATTTTAGTTATTAAATGCAAAGGAATCTTTATTTATCCTAAAGAAATTTATAGTTTTAATTTTGAAATTGAGATTTGTTCCGGTCAATAAAAAGTATATTTGACTTAAATAACTGCCGGTTTAATCACAAATTTGAATCAAATAAATCGTATGATATCGTTGACGTTTATTACA
>JABXWE010008120.1:0-17420 GCA_014611495.1 Limonius californicus | reverse complement strand
GATATAAAAATATCTAGGCTTCTACTTAAAATTAAAACAGTATTATTTACAAATAGCATATTTGAAAGATTATGTTAACGAGCAGAATAATTACTATAATATTACATATTCACAGAAAAACAAATTTTATAGAATGCTTTTCTTTTAGAAAAGCATAGATCTTAATACAGCATAAGAACTGCAGTAATTGACTGAATTAGCCCAGAAAGCGGTACGCGATTTCTGTTCTTCGCGCACAAATTCGAATTATTCAGGCAATCGAATAAATCATAAATAAATTTAACAAACTTCGCGGTCAGTTAATAATGTTTCAGCAATATTTTTTCAATGAAATGATTTTAATAAAATGTGTTTTATTCGAAATTTACAGATACCTACATCATTATCATTTTCAGGAAAATTAATTCAAAATCAGCACATTTCAGTTTCTTAGAAATATTGACAATAATACTTTATGATACGAAATAAATAAATCATCAGCGATCAATTGCAGAATCGGTGAATTTTCCTTTCGAAGAATTGCGAGTCGGTGAATTTTCCATGCGACAAATTTACCAGTCGGTGAATTTTCCAGTCGGTGAATTTTCCAGTCGGTGAATTGTTGTCGGTGAACTTTCCGTCGGTGAATTGCAGTCGGGAATTGCAGTCGGTGAACTTTCCTAGAACCTGTCTATAGAATTAAAGGCTTTTTCATAGTCTATGAGCGTAAGGACTAGAGGTTTACTGTATTCTACACTATTTTTATGTGTTTTTATAACCTGGAGATGGTCATTTGTCCTAAAACCTTTCCTAAATCCTGCCTGTTCTCGTCGCTAATCGAAGTTTAATTTCTTTGTCAGTCTTTTGGTAATAACTTTAGTAAAAAGCTTGTATTAGTGATCTAAAATGCTTATAGGTCTATAATTTTCAAGACATGTTATATCAGCCTTTTTGTGTATTAATATCATTTCTGCATTATTCCATTTCTTCGGTACGGTTCCAGTTTCTAAACATTTGTTGTACTGCATAAAGTATACTATTTCCTCCTAGCTTTATGGCTTCTATTCTATTACTAGCCCATCTTCTCCTGGCGTTTTATTATTTTTCATTTCTAATAATTCGTCTAGTGTTATGTTTGTTATGTCTTCTGAACCTTGATTTATTATCGTTGTTTGCAGTTTATTTTGGTTTTATCTCGAGTCCTCGTCTTGTATTTCAGTTTTGTACAATTTTCGGTAACACTCTTCTGTTATTTTTACGATGTCACTTCTATTTGCTTATACTTCTACCTTTGCGGTTATTCATCCTTAAAATTATTCTCAATTTTCTTCTTTCAAATAAAGCTGGCCCTGCACTTACCTATCGATTGAAAAAATAAAGTCGCTATTCCACACTGTTCAGTTCATTCCAGCAATAATTGCTTTCAATTATTAGCAACTTTTGTATCCAGGAAATTACGTTCCTAAATTACTTATTTGAGGATCAGATAAAAAATCCACTTATAAGCTTTTCCGCTTTATAGACGCCGGGTTTCGCGTCTGTTATCGCCTTGACAGGTGACAGACGTGGACAATGGTATGTGGCTGAATAGACGCTTACCGCACCGACGTGGAGCTGTATTAAACTATTGATTGTACACGATTAATGAGCTAAAACGGCTGTTAGCGTGTATTTGACAGTTGCAGATACATAATTTGATAGTTAGCGATGTAATTGAAAATGCTGCAATGTGTATGTCCGACACCTGCACACCATTAAACTGCATTTAACGTATAAATTCAACTTGTTTTGGGGCTCGAATGTCGCTGTCTCATTCACACTAGCCATCTTTAAACTTTCCGTTAATCAAAATGAACAATTCTGCGGTTAGTCCAGTTGCAGTTGCTCGTTTTACCATTAACCAACTATTATTCTTATCTCGTCATTGTTTTTCTAGGCTAACAACATCAACAATAATACCAATTGTTTCATTTTAAAATTAGGTCCGTATAACATGTTCCCCGCTAAGGTCACATCAGAAATTACAAAAATAAATGTAGTTGCACTATATCAGACCAGGCTAAAGCAACTAACAACAGCCAGAAAAATCTATATAGGAGAAACTTTTGAGCACGACGTAGAAAGTCCTAGGCTTTCCAGTAACACGAAACGAGTAGGTTCGATTCCCAAGCATTTTAGAGAATGCCAAGGGAGGTCGTTTTAGTAGCTTGGGTTCTCCTAAGCAACCACAAAGTAAAGAAGATTGGATTGGGATAATGCAAGTCTAAAAATAGCGAAAGATAATGAAAATGGACTAAAGGGACATGTAAAGGTTCGGAATAAACCTCAATTTACAGGAGCACTACAAGCATCAGGCGCTGATCGATAGTCAATGCTTTATCGGACAACCAAACATAAGCGAAATAAAAATATCTTAATAGTATTATAACCATTAGGTTACTTCAATTATTTAGAACAAAACTAAATATTCATCGTAGCCGAAAATATATCGACCCGGTAAATATTAACTATGACGTTCCTTTTAGAATATGTTTTATTCTTGTATAGTTCGACATCGTATTTTTATAACTAAATGAAAGTATAATCTACCCGTCTAATTAACATAAAATATATTTTTAGTAAAATAATAGTATACCATTTTATAGTTACACGATAAAATCAGAAAGCCTAAAATTACCTTTATCAGAATGAACTTCCTATTTTATTTATTTTGAGGTCAAATCTTGATAACCGGCTCGGTCGGAGTAAATAATATACGTGACCATTCAAATTTGGCCCGTGCTTATCGACTAGCCAAAATCACGGCGAACTCTTATTGTTTTTAGGCCGATAAAGTTAGAATAATAAAATTTTACAGTAGATCTAAAAAGTTATTGCCAAAGACAACAATCTCTAATCCTTTGTTAGTAGCTGCGAAACACTAAAATTAACGAAGCTTTCAACTGGGTTTAATCGACATTCTTAACAATGCCCTATTGTTCGTAAACGTAAAGAACATTTCCCCCTTTGTCTCCCTTTGTAAACAGTCAGCCACTTGCTTCAGGCCATGGGTCTTTCGAATTAAAACCCACAAGGAAATCTGCTTGAATTTTGATTTGCTTTGAGTGACACTTCAAATCCTACTTCACTATATTTCGACTTCCACCTCAAACAGTTCGTTTTGTCGTGAGGGACTTAGGCAACTACGCAAGTTCTAATAAAAGGAGCAGCAGAATCAACCCGATATTTAAGACATCATTTATTCAATACGTTCACAATCAATTAGGTATAAGGTTGGTTAACTACGACACCTTATAAATTTTCACTGAGTACGGTTGTCTTTCCATTACCTTTTAGCCATAACTCCACCTCCATTATGTTACTAACAACAAATAATTAGTTATGTATGCTACCTGTTTAATTTATAAATAATAGAAAATACCTTAATTTACTCCCCTTGTATCAGGAACCTCCTGTTTTTCTAGATTTTAATTATTACCTTTGGAACCATGTTGTAGGAGACAACAACAGAGATGTATATTTTTCAGTTTTTAAAGAAATTAAATTTGAGCTATATACCCTTAATTACCAAATTAAGAAATTCACCGTTAATAAATATCCAAGGCGAAGCCTAATAATTCAAATTTTGAAAGGCTATCTGAGCGTCACTTGATTTATTGTTATTATTTGTATATTTTGATATGATGAAGTACTTTTACAAAAGTTACACTTTCCCTGCTGAAGTGTAATTTTGTTTTCAGCAGCGTGGCCACGTCGACCAAATTGCGGGCATAAATTCAAACCGAGAACTATCATTAGCGTCGTTAAACCCCGTCAACCCGAAATTTATCGATATGTTTTCATTAATAAAACCAATTTTCGCGCTTGCGGCAATACTGTAATCGAAGTGTGTAGAATCTTGCATTTCTGCGCTCGTTTCGCCCAAAGTTTGATAATTATCGACTAAAGTCTAGCCGGTTTGAAAACTATCAAGCACTAACAGTGAATGTTGCAAAACACGTAAACTAAACCTTATAATACACTGGCGTACAGAGCTCTAGACAAGATTAAAGGGTAAACCGAGACTGAAGTGCAAAGCTTACAAGGAGCATAATTTAGCCAACCCTTGCATTTCGAGCTTAGCGAACTTGTTAAGGAAATTTCGGTTGAATTAGGTCAAAACGAATCGTTTACATTAGGCCAATTTTATGGCTAATTGATTTTGATTTAGTACCCTTGCTGTTTTAGAAGGAACCAGAACCGACAACCGACAAAAGCTAGGGATTCCCCTAATCCTAATAACAGGTTTTATCTCTTCTTTAAGACATTGCAAGTGTGTGTCAGCGTTAGCTTAGTTGAGGCACCGAATCAACCAGCTGTATGTTGCCTAGCGTTACCATGAAGTTTCTAATGGAAGTAAATGCTACCAAATTAGTGCTAGAGATTGTTAATTCCGCGTGTACATTGCTTGATACTCTATCCGAAGTAATTTTTGAATACTTCGCATATTTCGGAAACCTCAAATACTTGTTATTACTTCTAGAAATATTTAAAACTTACATATATTTCTTTATTTTCAGATAAGGCACCTTCAGAGGCAGTTTTTCGAGGGAACGAGTTTCTATCGTACGATCTCAGTCAGACAGGTGGTGAACCCATTGTTAGTGCTCAAGATTCTGTTACCTTTTACTTTAAAACGAGGGCTCCCAATGGATTGCTGTTCTATACAGGTATGTCCTACTACAACTGAAACACCTGAGACCGACTTCTGTTGACCCAAACTGAATTTTGTTAACTCATTACACTGCTTGGATTAACAGCAGCACAAGTCTATACGTTTTAAAATGAATAAACAGCGCAGCCATCCAGAAACAGTGTTAAAAATAAATTATGCTTCTCAAGGAAAATTTAATGAAAATATCCTATTCACGTATCCAAAGGATGTTTGTTTTAGTTATAATTTTAAAACAGAACGGAACATTGAGCAGCCAAATCCAGAGTTTACTTCATAACTCAGCGGAAGAAAGTTTTCTTGTAAAGTCGCATAAATCAGATTTCACGAGACGATGGATAAGGTTCGATAAGCAAAAAACAATTTATTTCCTTTGGTTTGATAGAATCGCAAACCTATTGATTATTACTGCTCTACTTCAAATATTTGGCGTGGTAACATGAACATGAATTTTATATAGAAATAAATAAACGTCATTTTGTAAACTGAAGCAAGTTTCATAATTGCGCACACATGAAAACCAATACAAATAATGTTCTATGAAATACTTGTGCAGACAATTTAATTTAAATAATTAAATTAATTTAAATGACTTCGTCCATCTGCAGCTATTGTATTCAGTGTAGATATGCCACAAGTGTTATTCAAACTCGACTACAGATCGATACTGGAAAACAAAAAGCTATTTCTCATTCAACATATATCAAACGATATCTCAAAAACATCAACCAGCTTTTTTATGCAGTCCTTCTATCTCAATGCACTATTCCACCCAACCCTTTGCGGTAATGCTCCAAAATAATCGTATCTCATGAGACTGAGATTGTTTAATCAAAAATATATATGTATACAGGGTGTAAATTAATTGCAGCGATAAACTTCTAGGGTTTAAAGTATACATGAAAGAAAACAAACATTTTTTGTTAATAAATGTATGGTCAAAAGTGTTTCCTCTCGGGGATGGAGCTTCTCAAAGATTCTTTAAGAAGCGCCTAAATGTAGGGAACTCAATTTACTACCTACTATTCGTTTCCATAACGACGGAAATTAATACAGGGTAAATCAAGTCCTCTTCCCCATTTTTCAAATTCAAATTAAATTTAAAATAAATTAATTAAAAAAATTTTTCAAAACTAAGCAATAGAAAAAAGCAAAATTACAAAGCATAAATCAACTATTCGAAAAGTTTACAATAAGTAATTCAAAAATTAACAAAATTATAGTAAATATTCAAAATGTCGCCCCCCCCCCCCAGCTTATTAGCTTATACGGATAAACTTCTAGGGCTTACAAAACACAATAAAGCAAACAACTTTTGTATACACTATTCACGATTGATTTACCATCCAGCAGACTGTTTTTTTTTCTTAAGTTGCATTTCTTAAATATTATTTGACTGATTTCTAGCAATGTTAAAATGAAATTGCCCTGTTGCCAGCTCTAGAGTCTCCTACTTTTCTAAAATAATCTAGTAAGTTTAGAATTAATAAAACACATATGTATACTATACCTACTTAATTGTCAGAATGGTGAAAGTTAATAAACTGCAAATTGTGAAAGCTTTCAACCATTATAAAAGAGATAGACCAGACTTCACACGATTTACGATTATAAATCGATTAATTGATATATTTGGGGTAAGTATTATTTCTTAAATATACAATTACAAATTACTTATAATTTTGGGTGTCTGAGCGTTCTATAAGGGACATTTTATCACAAGGACAGGACGTTTTGAAATCTTCCATTTGTAGTATACGCGCTAAGACGGACGTTTTCTTAAATTACACGTTTAGAAAAGATTTGCAACGACAAATTTCGCAGGATCATCTGAAGAATGAACATTTTACTCGCGACAAACTCTTGGCTGACTCGCGAGAATTTGGAATACAAGGGGGCAGGACTATTTTATTCAAAATTATTAAATCAATGGGTTACAAACACAAAATGGTGAATGGACGCAAAATTTTATGTGAAAAAAAACACGTGGTTGCATCCAAAATTAAATTGTTGAGACAATTTCTCCAATATCAAAATTCTAGTGAAATGTGACATTAGTGTACCTAGACAAAACGTGGATCTACCAAAATGGATCCGCGAGTCGTCAATGGGTACACGAAACCGATCTTAAAAGTAACCCAGCCAAAATCGAAAGTGACGGGAAGAGGTTCACGATTTTGAATGCGGGATGTAATTTAAGCTTTTTGGAAGGGTGCGCCATGTTACTAGACTCAAAGAACAACGACAGGGACTATCATAAAACTACGAATGGGCATATTTTTCAAAATTGGTTGGTTAATCAGCTGATTCCTGCTTTCGACAAGTTGCAAGGAAAATTTGTCGTGGCTATGGACAACGCACCTGATCATTCAGTGCAGTTTGACAAGCCGCCCACATTTTCTTGCAAAAAAGGTGTATTGCAGGAATGGTTGATTAACCACCACAATGTCGAAATTCAGGGCAAAATTACTAAGAAAAAACTTTGGGAGTTAATTGAACATTTTACAGCAGGTGGAAATAAAAGATACGTAACTGACGAAATTTTGAAAAAGCGCAACTATGAGGTTCTTCGATTGCCTCCATACCATTGTCAATACAACCCAATTGAAATGGCGTGGGGGTTTTGTAAGACCTATTACAATAAACACATAAATTCGCAGTCAAAATCGAAAGACAAGGTTGCAAATTTATGGCGTGAGGCGCTTTCAAAATGTACCCCCGACATGTGGCAAAATTTCTGTGAGCATTGTGAAAAACTTATTTCGGAAGACTGGACAAAACATATGGGAAATCTATCGTTTGAAAATATTCCTCCTTTCATTATTTCAATTGGGGAATCTGATTCAGAATCGGAGGGCGCCGATGATTCAGATACTTCTAGTGATAGCATGAAGGTGGAATAGGGTAGGGGATATTCTTTTGGCGTCTAAATTGTGAATGAGTGTTTTACAGTTTTTATCTCGCCCGAGAAAAACACTGACCCCAGTGGAATACGCACTTGGGTCTCTTAGCACCAGAGTCAAACAGTCAACCACTGGACTACCATAATATCAATTTGAAACATGAGCGGCATCGACATTAATTCTTCTTCATTTGCTGCAAGACCTAAATATAGGACAACAAAAAATGGCTTGGAATATGCTCTGTATACATACGATTTGAGTTCAGAATTCTCGTGTTAAAAGAACAGCAATATGTATTTGGTATGTGATACGACAACATTTAAATTATAGTAATTATTTTATTTATACTGAACTCATTATTATATCTAAGTATTATAAACCAATATTGAGCAGCAATAGGCGGACGTTAAATGAACAAACAAGCTCCACTGGCAACATTGCCTGCTTTCAAAAAACATAACCTCCGTCAAGATAAACTAGCATAACCCAACTTAATTAATTGACAGATTTCATTGATACCACACATTCCCCCAGCCTACTAAGTCGCAAAACAATCCTGAATAGATTATACGTCTTGTAAGAGATAAAGCATACGAAGAATGTAGCCTGGGTATTGGCATTACAGATAGGGTTGCCAACCGTCCTTGATTTCGCAGGACATCCTGGATTCAGACTTAAAGTCCTGCGTCCTTCCAGCGGCGTCTGCAGGACGCTAAATGTCCTGTATTTTACGAATTGGCAATATCGGCATAGTATAAACATACTGTGATATCGGTTAATGTCGGCTAAATCTCGATAGTAATATCGATAAACATCGATGTTTCTGCCTATCGAAAACAATCGATGTTAAAAAAAAATCGATAACATCGGGTGCTCTGTTATCGGTAGAGAATATAATATGAATGGCGGTATTCTTTTGTTTTCTAACCACAAATTAAATATTATTCGTTCTGCTTGGCGTATAAGAGACTGCAGTGTAAAGTGCAACATCGTTATGACATATCGATTTCATCGATATCGTGGATTTGCAGTTCAAAGCAATTTTGCGGCACCAAAGTGGTTATCTTTATATCCTGCTATAGACAGAATCGTTGGTGTTTTTCCAGCTATGAAAAGTTACTTTTTGTCACTAGGACAAGAATCTCCAGTGGCAATTCAGACCTATTTCTCTGAAGATGCGGTAGATAAAACTGAACGTTACTGGCAACTATGGCAACATTGTCTACTTTCAAAAAACATAACCTCCATCAGGAATTACTAATATATCCCAACTTAATTAATTGACAAATTCCAATGATACACATTCTCCCAGATTTCCACAACCTGTTGGATGGCAAATCAATCGTGAATAGATTATAGACATACATGCATTCAAATAACGTCGATTTGGATACAATTCGATATTTTTATGTTATTTTTTTACTTTTCTTGCATTCGTTTTTTTCTATACCTTTTATAATTCATTGTTTCGTTCTGTGATTTTTTTGATAACTATTTTGTTTGTTATTTTCGTTCTGTGTTTCGTATGTTGGTGTTATGGCGAATTACACTTTTGCCAAATAGCATGACATGATGTTCATGTATAGAGCTGCTTGGGGTAACGCACGCGAAGCTGCTCGCCTGTACCAAAAACATTTTCCGAACAGGAGTCGTACATCGCACAAGGCCTTTAGTGTAGTTTCACGTCGGCTGTGGGAGGAAGGTACATCCGTTGTCAACAGACACAACTGTGGAGCTACCAGAACAAGGTGAATGGTGGATTTTGATGGAGAAGTTTTGTAGAGAGTGGCTGAAAATCCTTCTACTAGTTCAAGAGCCATAGCTCATGAAATAGGAGTGAACCATGTTTCAGTATGGGAGGTACTACATGAGCAGCAGCAACATCCGTACCATACACAGAAGGTGCAAGCCATGGTTCCAGCAGATTTGCCCAGAAGTGTAGAATTTTACCAGGAATTTCTGCGGCAGTGTAATGAGGATCCAGAATTCCAAGTAAACGTTCTCTTTAGTGACGAGGCATTTTTTACGAAAGAAGGAATATTCAACAGTAGAAACAGTTACATTTGGGATGATGCAAATCTCCATGCTGTGGTTCAAAAAGGATACCAGCAAAGATTTTCAGTGAACATTTGGGTCGGGATTGTTGGCGACCGACTCATTGGACCATATCTGCTACCCCAGGTTAACAGGAGCAATTTAATTAAATTTCTTGCACCATGTCCTACCTGAACTTTCGGAAGATGTTCCACCTCAAATGTGGCTGCAGCACGATGGTGCACCTGCTCAAGTCAGGGAATTTTTTAACACTTTTCCGAACAGATGGATAGGTCGAAGAGGGCGTGTGGCGTGGCCTCCACGTTCTCTTGATTTGACCCCACTTGATTTCTTTTTGTGGGGTCATGTTAAAACGTTAGTGTACACTACCCCAGTTGAAACTGTAGAACAACTTACTGCTTCTTGCTACATGTGAAGAAGTTCAACAGACTCCTTGTATATTTGGAGCGGTGCGCAGAAATTTACTTCGTAGATGTGCTTCGTGTGTAGAAGCTGGGGGGCGACATTTTGAACATTTACTATAATTATGTTAATTTTTGAATTCGTTATTGTAAATTTTTCAAATAGTTAATTTTTGCTTTGTAATTTTGGTTTTTTTCTATTGCTTAGTTAGTAATAAAATTATGTTAAATTTAATTTGAATTTGAAAAGTGGAAAAGAGGGCTTTATTTATCCTGTATTAATTTCCGTCGTTATGGAAACAAATAGTACATAGTAAATTAAGTTGCCTACATTTAGGCGCTTCTTAAAGAATCTTTGAGAAGCTCTATTCCTGAAAGGAAACACTTTTGACCATACACTTATTAACAAAAAATGTTTGTTTTCATGTATACTTTAAGCCCTAGAAGTTTGTCCCTTAATTCATTAACACCCAGTATATATAGTTCAGTCCTATGCTTGGAAATATACAGTTGTTATGATTTGGAATAGTTATATTTAACGCGCACGGTTTTGTTATAGGTGATGGCACAGACTACCTCAACGTGGCCATCAAAGAAGGCTGCCTAATTCTGACAATGGGATTGGCAAATGGCAAACAAGAGATGCAAATTAAGCCTAATAAAGTCCGTTTTGATGATAACCAATGGCACAAAGTCAGCATACATCGAAGAATCCAAGAGGTGAGGAAAAACAAGTATCTGTGCTAATTGTTTGAGCCTTCCAGCCTCAGCTTATGGATTTTCTTCTTAATTATGTTGCAAAAGCCGATTAGATTTTGCTCGGTTAACTATGCAAATTTCCTCAGTATTGCAAGTAATACAAGGCGGTAAATTTGTCTCTCGTTTCAGATATCAGCTATCACCAGTTTTTGTCGGGTAAGTTTCCGCACACAAACAATTTGCTTCATCCCTCAAACCCATTAAAAATGTAAACTAGGAAAAATCAAACAAAACATGCGCTTTACATGCCCAAAAAATGTAAGCCTTGGGGCAGCATTAATTCCATTCGCTGCACTAAAGGGAAATTGCAAATTTCTACTGACACTCGCTGTGTTGTTGCCCACCTTTCTGCGGGATTATCTATTTTATTTACATACACGCGTTTTATCTCGGCGCAATGAAATGAGCTGACGTGGGAAGAGAATGCGCGAACGGTGGAAAGTTTTAAATTTTCTCCTAAGCTGACAAGTAAAAAATGCCACAGCAGGATGAAAAATGTTCGGAAAGAAAGAATAAACAGTATAAGCGAGCTATCACGAATGTCACATCGAGGAACGTTTTACTTAATCTTCAAGAGATACAAATTGTTTTTTCACCGACCTTATACTGGCATCGATTCACGGCTTTAAATTAAAACTGCACTGTGATAAATATTATATCAAATTAATCATGCAATAATTCGCGGAATTTAGATGAATGGAGCAACAAGGCAGAAAGTGAAATTGTAAAAACTGGAACGGTTTCAGTTTTCATGCAACAAATTTTCAAAGCAGACATTCAAGTAGGGGAACATTTGCAACCAAACATTTTGAAAGAATCTACTTTGGATGCAAACGGCCGATACTGCTTAAACAGAACTAAATAAAATTGATCTGTCAAGCAAAACATGAATATCATTTAAAACGAGGCTCCTTATGGATTATATTTTAATTATAACATTAGACAATTTTAATAGGTACTTATTTTTGTTTGATACGTATTTCGACATACAAAATGTCATTTCATAAAGCATTTAATGTATAGTAAACATTTGTAGCTAGGGTAACAGATTACCTGAACAAGTTAACGTTGTCATTATTACACAAAGTAATAAGGAAGCATCTCTTGGTATGAAACGTACAAAGGTTTCCACGTTTAATTATAAAAGACTTACAAGATTATTTTCAAACATTTTTTGTTTAAGCGTAATTTTCCATCATTAAATTGTTAAGCTGGAACTTTTCCCAAAATATTTTTCAGTGTAGGGCGAGTTTACAAAGCATTTTAATTAAATTGACTCGTCTAGTTCATTTAAATCGGATGTTGAGGTATTATTTCAATTATCTTCCTTCTATTCGTAAACTTTTAGAAATTCTACGTAATCGGATTTCGAATTTAGAAAGTTTTCTGTTCGGTCTGAAAAGAATCTGAAAGTCCTTGAATTTGCCTTAAATAAACAAATATTTAAGTTTTTTTCCGTGCCACCAAGCCATAATTTTCAAATTCCTAACGTAAGATTAAACCAAAATTTACTTTTCACGAAATCTGCTTACAACCGCTTATGTAGCTGTTTTGTTATGCTTGCTGAATAATTTACACAGATATTTCAGCTTAGTCTGCATAATTAACTCTTCTGAAAGCGCCCCGTGGAAATGTTTTATTCTAAATGAAAGGCGGAATGTTCTTATATTATATGACGACGTAATCGGATAATGTTAAACTTAATTATGTACTAAGTTGAACTGGCTTATACAAAAGATTTGTATAAAATTGAAAACAAACATTTTATCAACGTAAAAGTTTAGTCGTGAAGCCATGTAGGTGATGATCCGAAAAAGCAGTTTATTTAATGTTAGATTAGATTTCGTTGTAGAGTTCAAACGCCATAACGAAGAAAGAAACATTTTTGGTAGTTATATTTAAAGTTCTAATTCTTTTTTGGATACTCGGTAAATTTGAAAATCTCCGTGTTAAAAGAAGTAAAACGCGCCATCGCGTGACTTAAACAGTTGTGAGTTAGCTCTGAAAGTGAACAGTAAAGAAATGAAGTTGAAAACTGACCCAATTTATTTTATTGTTTAATATTTCAATAACTTCTCACGAACGTTTTATATACCTTCGCGATTCAATCTTCTACATTATTATTAATGAGATAGTCTTCATTTGTTACAAATGGAAACCCGTTTTTAAATAGCTTCGGAAAACCTTGAATCTAGTATTTTCAAGGTCGTAAGATTCTAGGATGCTAACGCAATACTAATTTCAATACACATATGTCCAGCATCTTCTTATTCTATTCTTACATACATTAATGAATATAAAAGTATAGCCAGGATGTTTATCTTTTGGCAACTAAAAGCAATAAATTGTAACAAATGACGAAAAATACATCCTGTTCCATCCCATCTGTGTTTGTTTATAAAACAGATACGAAAGAAACAAATTCACATTAATCTCTTAAAAAATGCTAAACCCTCACCCGTGTTATTTTTTCTCTTCCCCATTCGGAAAATTGGTTCTTTCACTGGAGCAAAAACTGATTAAATTAAGTGCTAAAAAACTCCAATTACAGGCTCTTCCGTCTTTCTCGGCCTAGAAACGGGAAATGGCTAACAAATACTGTTTTAAATTGGATGAAACCTTCAAGAATGGAAGAACTCATGTTTATTATAGAGAATACGCCGGCGTCCTAAATAAGATTAGATTTTGAGTAAACACGGGGAACTCAAAAATTCCGCACACGCAGTAAACGAGCGTTTGATTAATGAATACTACGTTTCCTACGCGCAAACGGTTTCACCTAGGTAATATCTCTTGGAGCCTCGCTCCCTCAGCTTTAGTTTTGTATTTACACTTCCAGAAGCTAACGAAGCAAAATGTTGCAGCTCTCCGCCGTCGTGGATGGGGTTTACGCGGACCACTCTCACATCGCCGGAAAATTCACGATGCTCTCCTCGAGTCGAGTCTACGTGGGCGGAAGCATCAACACAAGAGCGCTTCCTGGAGCTAGGGTGCACAATAACTTCGTGGGCTGTATGCGAAAGGTAACTTTGTTAAACGTGAGGGTCGCCGTGTGATTGACGTTTCACCGCGTCCTTCCAGGTGGAATTTGTAGCAGATACTCTGAGATTAAATCTATTGGAACTGGGCAAATCCGGTAGTCACCTCATCTCCGTGGCCGGCCGTCTTGAATACAGATGCCCATCTGGAGAGACGCGCGATCCGATAACCTTCACCACCAGAGAGTCGCACTTGGTGAGTTTCGGCCCTTATTTCAATACTTGAATTAGCTCCTTCCCGATCACGTCCTGAGCCACATAAATCTTGCCGAAATAACGACTACAAAGAGAACAGAAGAAAAATAGACCTTTAGCAACGCCTTATTATTTTTCTTCCGTATACTATTGATTCATTGCAGATCCTGCCGCCGTGGAATGCCAAGAAGTCCGGAAATATTTCCTTCAAGTTCCGCACAAACGAAGCCAACGGTCTGATCCTTTTTAACGGAGGAATACGGCCGCCGAGGGTGAGTTTTTTCTGTAGGATTTTCGCCTTTTTCCTTCGGCCCGGATGATAAAGGGTAAATTAATCTGGTTTTTGCACGAAAGATGATCACGATACCGACGACACAACGGAATGCGTAATTACATTCGAGGAAAAACGACACACTTAAAGGACAGTTCGCTAGTTCGTGTCATGGGCAAAATAAAAATTGTTTGAAATGTCTCGTGAAAACCTCCGCTCGAATTACGAAACGCTTTTTTTGTTAACGTCTTCAAATATTAATAAAAATTAATGTACGAAAGAAAAAATATATGTAATACTTCGTAACCTTTACTACCCACGCCGAAACGTATAAGAATAATATAACTTCGTATTAAAATTCAACCAAACAGGCAATAAAATAAATTTTAATAAAGATGTCTGAAAATGCGTGGTGTAAGGGAACGCCTGGGCAAATAAAACGAGACTACACACCACATTATATAGGGATATAGATAGGAAACTGCCTAATAAGATTTTGTAGCCAAGTTAGCGCCATCTGCAGAGTTGTTCCCCCAAAAGTTTCGACCGCTGTCGGTTTTAAACCTTGCTAAAATTTGTATTGTGGTTGTAACATATGATCAAAAAAATTCAAAGTTAGAGTGCCAAGAGGCTAAGGCATGCCTTTAACTTGAATTTTTTTTGATTACATGTTATTTCTCAAAGTGGACTATGACCTGGCGATACGAGTACGAACTGGCAATTTTACATCAGTAACTTGTCCGTTTTGCTCAAATTTAGTGATAAGTTTCACAATGGCACGGCGAGAAGGTGATTCATACCGACCGAAAACACGACGAACGCTGCGAACTGTCTGGGCGAAATTTGCACCATATTGATAATGAATTTTCACTATTTCTATACGTTGTTGGAGCGTATATGTTTCCATTTTCTCTAATCGTACACTTTTTACTTGACAAGTGTCAAACACTCAAGGCCCTCCATTCAACAGTTTAAAAATGCCAGGAAATTTAAAATGGGACCTCTTAATGGAAACCCCTTTAAAATCTGTGACAGCGACTGAAGCTGAAGAGCACGTGATTACGCCAAGCACCCCATGACAGAATTCCAAGCATGCTTATTTATGAAAATATTTGAAAATTTCTAATAGCGCCATCTATTGAATTGTTCGCCTCTTCTATCTCTGTCTTACAAACATAAATCATTTCGTTCCATTTAACATAACGGCCCCTGCTACACACGAATATAAGTTGCCTGATTATGAAGTTATCTGTCAAATATTAACTAACCTTAAATAAATCAAATTTGAATACAGGGAGCACGGCCTACTCATCATGAAAGGTCAATGCTTATACAGTAAGATGAGCAATACTTCGATTAAGAGTTCACCTTGTAAAACAAAACGGGTGTTTCAACTTAATTCAAGAAGCATATTATAACCTTCAAAATAAACTACGAACATACGAGTACAACGAAGAACCCAAAATATTCCAGAATACCCAAAATCACAAAGACTGAGCGGTTATAATCCTCATAAATGTTTCCCAAAACGTCTCGCATTCTTTACACTGATTGATCATGATTAGTATTTTTAAGAGGCGGCCGTGGGCTAGAGGTTAGCGCGTTAGACTTCTACGCCGAAGGTCCTGGGTTCAATTCCCAGTACAGGAACATCGGACTTTTAACGGCCGTTCTCCCTCGCAAGGCAATGGCAAACCAGCGAGGTATTCTACCTAGTATATCTTCTCTGGAGTAGAAGTGTTTACACTTCCCGTGGTTCGGAGCCCACGTTAAGCTGTAGGTCCTCTATGTCTGTGGTACTTTAAACGCGCAACACAGGCATAGGAGAGAAGATCGCTACGTCTCGTAAGAGATAAAGCACTCTAAGAAGAAGAAGTATTTTTAAATATCATTCTGTGGAATATTATATTGGTTCTACTTTATATTTAAAAACATCAAGAAAATTGACTATTAGAATCCCATAAAAACGTTCCAAGTTACTGTAGGATCTATGCTGAAAACCATGGTAAAACCACGGATTGCAATGTAATTTAAAAGTTACTAGAAGCCGCATCTCGACCATTGCAGGCCATATTTAGGCATTTATAATTTCATTTGTTTATTACTTCATACATTACCATAACGACGTTTAGAATGGTCAGCGCAGGGGTCTCCAAACTGCGGCCCGCGGACCGGACATGCCCGGTATCCGGCCCGCCATAGTTTATTTTGATTACCTTGTAAAATACACAATGTAAGTAAATCATGCAAAATAAACAGATGTTTATATTTATGACCAATTAAGAAACCCAATAACTGACATACATAATGAAATTGAACATTTTAACTGTAATTAATGATATGATATTTATCCTAAAAACTTACTATAAGTGACATAACGGGTGTTCAAAAACTAGTACGTTTGGAGTAGGCCATGAGTTAACAATACAAGAGACACAGTATGTCTTTACTTAAACATGAACCAAAATAAATTGAGGTTATAAACGAGGAACTTTAATTTACACTTAAAAATTAATTCATGAACAGCAAAGTGAATTACAGCTATAAACTAAAAATTTAGTTTACAATTTAATTGATTAAATGATTAAAATGTCCACCATCAGATTCAATACATTTTAAAACCCTATTTGTGGCTTCATCTGTACGCTTTTTTGGTCGCCCACCCCCTTTCGATACAACACAGCCACTCTCACGGAACCGGGCTACACATCTTTTCAAGGTTTCTGCAAACTGCTGATGCACAAAAACCACATTTGGAAATTCATCACGGAATTCTGCAGTGCAGTTCTCTACTGAATAAGTCCAAACTCCGTCTACTTTTGTTGCATTGCGGAAATAACTTTCAACTATGAAAATTTTTTGTTCTAACGAAAACACCATTTTGTAATGCGCAAATTCTACCTACAAGAAATAATTTTTAGTACATAATGCGATTTTGGAACTAATTACTTACAGGAGAGACAAGTAATCAACTGTCAAATAACAATTATTTAGATAACCTCAAAACATCAGGTGTTTGCGGCTCGGCAGCTGGTTATGAAGCGACATACATTTACCGACGCATAACTGATGCACAGCCTACTATAAACGTGGGAGTTTTTGAACACG